>JAODAL010014019.1:0-88968 GCA_025379985.1 Phyllomedusa bahiana
TAATTCTAATCAGCAATCATCATGGGCGCAACCAGTGGCATTTTAGGACATGTAGACATGGTCAAGACAATCTCCTCAGTTCAAAACCTAGCATCAGATATGGGGAAGAAAGGTGATTTGAGGTGCTATTGAACATGGCAGGTTGTTTGTTGCCAGAGGGCTGGTCTGAGTATATTTCAGAAACTGCTGATCTCCTGGGATTTTCACGCACAACCATCTCTAGGTTTAACAGAGAAATGGTCCCGAAAAAGAAAAACATCCAGTGAGCGGCAGATCCTGTGGGCGAAATGCCTTGTTGGATGCCAGATGTCAAAGGAGTAATTGGGGCATACTGGTTCGAAGCTGATAGAAAGGCCAACAGTGACTCAAATAGCCACCCGTTACAGAACCAGGTAGGCAGAAGAGCATCACGGTAACGCACAGTACGGCGAACATTTAGAGTGCTGATGGGCTAAGCAGCAGTAAAGACCACACCGGGTCACTGCTTTCAGCTAAGAAACAGGAAACTGCGGCTCCAATTTGCCCAAGCTCATCGAAATGTGGAGCAGTAGAAGATTGGAAAAACGTTTGCCTGGTCTGATAGTCTCGATTTCTGCTTGCGACATTCGGATGGGTAGGGTCAAATTTTGGCGTCAAACGGAACATGAAAGACATGGATCCATCCCGCTTGTATCAACGTTCAGGCTGGTGGTGGTGGGGTCATGGTGTTGGAATATATCTTGCACACTTTGGAGGCCCCTTGGTACAATTGACGCATCGTTGCAACACCTTGTGGAATCTATGCCAACGGAAGAATTGAGGCTTTCTGAAGGCAAAAGGGGGTCCAACCCTTTACTACCATGGTGTACCTAATACAGACTGCCGTAGAGTGGTAGTCTCCAACAAATGATCTGTGCCGTGTGGAAAAATGTTACATACAAAAGCGTCACTAGTAGGCATACTTAAATATAACATCCAATAACCATAATGATAAAAAAAAAACCATACTGAACTGTAATGTAATGAAGGGTATCTCTTGCCCCCTCAAGTAAGATATCAATGACGGTTTGATAATATTTTAATATTATCCAAATCTGCACCTTTCAGATTCCATTTAATGTTACTGTATGCAAGCCCGTCATTATGTGACCAATTATGAGGACAGAATCTTGTATGCGCTTTCCTTTAACAAGAAAGAGTTAACATTACTCCGTAAATGGATATTTAACAATTCTTTAGCTTTACCCCCCCGCTGAGCGGATGTACGACTATCCCTGTCGACTTTTATTTACAGACAAAGCCAGCTGACTCATAAATCACTCTTCAAATGCCGGACTGATAATTATCACGTACTGTGCCTAGAAGAGAACATAGTCCTCTGGTCAGATGTGAATACCTCCTCCACTAAGAATAAAGGCTTATCAACAAAAGCAAAAATCCAAGACTACATTGCAGGGAAAAAAATATATCTGTATAAATAGTCAGGCAGGTGCCCCTTAATGGGCTATTTTTATCTCTAAAACTGCCCATCCACTTTTCCTTAAGACTGGTTGACTAGAGATATTTTATTTAATCAGCATATATCTCTAGGGGGCCCTTACCTAACTGGAATTTAGAGCCCATCACACCAGTGTTGGTCTACCCACCAGAGAGTTCCTCAAGGAGGGTCGTGATACAAACTGTGAGGAAATGGCAGGACTATGATATTAACAAAAAGTTCATTTGAGTAGCTGACATAAGAATAGTATGTATTATGTGTATTCGGTATTGTTTATTTCAGCCCTGCTTATATGTGAGCAAACAAATTTCTGTAGCTCTCGCAGACCTCCCCCCCCCTTTACAAATGGAATCTTGTATAGCATATGGTCCTGTAAAACATCACACAATCTCTTTATGACAATTCTAGTTACCCCCACTTGTTTATATAACATGGGGCTGATCTGTGCAGCAGCCATTTATGGCCTTTAATGACCACTGCTGTGTACACAATGTGTCATCAATACATGATAGAAGGCCAGAATCCCTAGCTGCCTCTGAACTATTCCCATTCATAAACACAGGTCCCCAAATGATCATGAGGACGATTTGATCAGTCAACAAACGAGGCCAACCCGTGAAATGCCATCTTAGTGGAAGACAGAGAGGCAACAGTCCTCATTAAGCATTAAGGTCTGCCCTACCTCATATAAATCAGCCAGCCAGTAAAGTGCACCCTAATTATCTATTAGCTGATTGTAGGTGTGAAAACTGAATGTGATTATGTGCCTAAAAGACCTGTGGTCCAAGTCAGTATCTTTGTACATATTTTTGGCTTTCAATTGTTGATGAGCTGTGATCCATCCTCTCTTACTTCCGTGCCCCTCGGATTTGAAAGCCAATCATCCAAATTAAGGAGATTCTAAAGTTTTCTCCCTTTTATTTTAAACTGATTTGCAACGTTATGTCACATTCATTGTTCTTGTATTTTTCTATGTAAGCACTGACAGCCTGCTTAGTTATTAAAATATTACAAAACTAATACGTCAGTTTCTGTTGCTGATTGAACCATAACTTTGAAGATGTGTTTTCAACCCTGTAGCTGCAGGAGACAGTGAGTAACACCCGGTAAGCGTTTTTTAAGAATCATTTTTGGGAATCAGAGTCCTTTCCTCTCGATCTCCATTTCTTTGAATATTGAAGGAAGAGGGGCAGCGATATTTTGGAGGTGCGGAACGGTCCTATTTGGGATAGATTATTTATGCTAATGAATTTATGTCACCTCTGAGAGAGAGGTGCGTGCCAATTGGGAATAAATCACCCTCCATTACAAAGTGCCCCCAGCACACGTGCTGGTGAGTAGTTACGTGACACATACCCCAATAAGGATCCTAAAGGTTCAGCATAAACAAACCCTATATAGGACAGACTATGAGGCTTAATTACATAAGTTTATTTCTTATGATGATATTACCTGCTCTGACAATGATAACAGAAGATTTACAATTAAATAAAAAGTGCAAAAGCAAGGTTAAGGTAGTAATGGATATCATTCCCTCTGAAGCTAATGAACCACATCAAACACTGAATGATCTAAAGGACACAACATCCACCACCAGAATGAAATGGGGAAATGGAGGAAAACATTCAGGTCCAAGTATAATTCACCTTGCTCTCATCATTAAGGGTGCTGTATCCTACTTTGCAAGCTTAGCCTGTGACCAGGCTCTAGCTTGGCCCCAGAGAACAGGAGATGGCCGCGCAGGCACATTATCTCTCCCATTCCATTCCAATGATGAGTGGTAACCGAATGCAGTTCGAGCAAATGGTGCCTACATGACAGTCAAGTGAGTAAATTCCCATAGTAATACAGTTCCTGATCAGATGGCACTCAGTTAATTGTCTGGGCTATACAAGTATCTTTTAGGTGGCTGGTAGTAACTCTTAGGCTTTATTTTTCTATGTGCTAACAAGGCTAACATCTAGTCCAGCATTACTACATTTGTACTACAACGGCTATGCATTAAATCCATCTAAATAACACTCTAATGATGAGCTTAGCTCATCAATTCTCCATCAAATATTTATAACGTACATGAGTTTGACAGGAACATTTAGTTGTGGCACCACAATATCTATAGATTCCACCATGTGATAATCCCCTCTCCCTCATCTTAAAAAAACACATAAAAAGCTATTAAAAAAGGTCAGATAAACACTGGTTACCATCCATTGCTCAATATAAACAAACATTCAGAGTTATACAAGAAATGTGCTAATATCTTAATATAGAGAAATATGAATAGTCCTAATACAATGTTGGCAATACAAACAATAAGGCTTTGCTGAACACATGACACTGGGGGTAAGTCATATAGACAGAACCAGATTTTATGGACTCAGTATAACCCCAAGTTGCACAGGCGTAATGAGCACCCTCACAGCTAACCAGTTAAAAGTTTAGGATGCCTCAATTTTTTTTTTCATTATTATTAGTATTTTTCACGTTTCAATGCCTCAAATATACTTTGACATGAAGGAAAAAATACAAACATAAAAAAGTTAAGATGAATAAAAATAAAGGATATAACTTTGGTTTTACAAATTTAAGTCAGTGGACTTTCGACATTTAAACACAGAAGAGCTGAATTTGGAGGTTTTGTCTTGACTTCTCTCTTCATCCCGTTCATCCCAAACAAGTAGTCAACGTGGATTAAAGGGGTTGATTCATCTCACCTCATTCCGTGTTTTACTGGATTCTACTAGCTGCAGTAAGAAGCCAGGTCAGTAGCTAAAGCGACCAGTCTGGCAGCCTTTCATTAGAGATCAAACAGGTCTGTAGCTTAGCAAGCCAGTGCTGGCAGCCAATCAAGAGAGATTGAAACAGTACTTTAAGCTATAGAGACCTGAGGGGCTGATGCAGCCATACAAAGGGGGAAATCTAAGTGAATAGGTAGTAACACTGTTAATGGACACATAATTGCAAAGTGACTTGTTTTTGTAATGGTCTTTAACATAAAAAGCAATTCTAGTAGTAGAGACAACCCCTTTTTAAGTCTGGACACTGATTAGTGCAATTTCATTCCCTTGAAGCCTAACCCGACCTTTTTCTGGTCTTCATAGTGGTTCTAATATAACCTAAAGAGCGAAGTGTAAGGATAATTTTCTGCTATAATATGAACACCTGACCAGGTAGCAGCAAAACACCATAGATACGAATAGGCACATCAAAATTCTGTTTTGAAGCTTTTTTTGGTCCTTTACTAGTGCACACACTTCATCAAGCAAAAGCAGTGGCTGATGGAGTCGTGGAGTCGGTGCCTATTTTCAGAAGTCTGATCGTCATAAAAAGACCGACTCCGACTCCCAAAATATATAATAAGTTGGTCCAGATATTTTGATGCAGTGCAAGAGCAAGAGTAATTGGGCCCCCGTCCCAGTGCTACAGCACCCATATCTTCAGCTCACACATGAGAGGGTAATTAGATGACATGGAAGCAGCAAAGCGCTGCCCCAGGGGAAAGATTTCCGCCCCCATGGCAACAGATTACAGCAAAATTATTCCACCTGTTTTCAAAGAAGTAGAAGAGTTCAAGAGCATTCATCACAACTGACTGAGCTGAAGGCAATCCCCATTTATAACCCTGACATTGTCACCATCCACTTACAGCTTTTATTACATGAGGCTACTGTAATTTTATATACAGTCATCTTACCGATCTTATACAAAAATTTGACTTGCTAGTATTTAGCATCTGCTAGTTCTGCAGATTCTATACCTTAACGTGCATTGTTACTGTTTGCTCCTAAAAATCAAAATGTTATTTATGTTTTATTTTCTTAGTATTTGGTAAATCCACCTTTGCTTTCAATACTTCTGGCTCGAATCGAATCAAGCATATCTGACCAAAATCAGATCCAGTTCTTTATCTACCGCATTCCCAATGGAGTTGGTGAATAATTGGACTTGGATGACAAATTACAGCTTTTTCTTCAACTCCAACCCACAAGTGCTTCGAAAAGATAAAAACAATGTTTACACCTTTTGCTGTCCTGTCGTTCTGACCTATAAAAGCTTGAATATCTGTAATCATAAGTTGATAAACAGCCGGACTGTTCCAATTACTACAGTAAGGTATCACTAAACAAAGCGCCATGTATTGGGAGTCAGGAAGTCGGAGTTCGGAGACGATCAGAGGGTTGGGAAATTGACTGAAGTCGGAGTCCGGGGCTTTGGCTTGCCGACTCCACAGCCCTGAGCAAAAGAGCCCCATACCATCACACTTCCCCACAATTGATATGACACAGTATTCTTTAACCTTCAGTACAGCGGACAAAAAAGCCTGCGTATGTAATGAAAAATCAGTTTGGCTTTAATCAGTCCAATACGACTTTCTTCCACTCTTCAGCAGTCCACGGGTGGTGCTTGCTTTGGCCAAGGGACGTCTTATTTAAAAAATTAAGCTATCTAGCGGGGCTTTTTTTAGCGATAGTCGACCTTGTCAACCTGCAGATAGAAGTACATCTCTTCACAGCTGATGTGGAAACGACTTCACTTATTGCTGCATTAAGCTTTACTTGAGAAATATAAGCTGTGTGACACCGTATCAACACAAACTATAGTTGTAATCTCCAATCTTGCATTGATATTAAAGTGGTGCCTTTGGTCTTGTTCTGCGTTTCCTCCATTCCCAGGAGCCTTCATGGTATAGGAAACCGATATGCCACCTTTGACTCATCCTGGCAATTTATTGCAGAAGTAACAGAACCAATACTTTTAATGTCTAAACTGTGTCAGTCTTTTTATTGTTCAATTTGTTAATTAGAGCACTTTCCTTGCCATTATTATAGCAGACGTGCACTATCCAATCGAAAAAAAAAAAAAAAAAAAGAATCTGATTATCAAACCATAATCTGTATTATTTTGTGCTGCAGAGCAGCTCTACTTGATGGTATTCCCCAAAAATTGTTACAATCAGATATTTAAACTATTGTTGTGTTTGAGGTAAAAAAACATAATTTTATTTTTGAACCATTTACAATATTTGCTGGACTATAGAATGTGTTATATAAAAAAATACCTGAAAAACTGAGTTTTCTAAAAAACTTTTAACTGGTGGAGTATATGGGGTCCTAATGTACCTCCATATGCCAAAAACGATTTTATATAGACAATGCAAAGAGTTTTCTACTGTTGTGGCATGGTAAATCAGAAGACCAGCGTACTAAACCAAATCCCAACTTTTAAAGCATTGGGGTATGAACATCTCAAAATACGGTTCTGATACTACCGGCACCCACCACTGGTGGTACTTGGAGTACTATTTTTGGCTAACATAGTTTTCCCTGGCATTTTTTGAGTTCAATACATATCTTCAAGATGCAACCAAAAATGATACTGACCACTATACGAAGATCGGCATACATTTTGGCAATGCTAAGAAAAAATATATAAAGTGATGACCCCTCACCTATTCGATATGTAACTTCTAGATCATCATATAGTACAATACATATCATTTTTCTTACCAACTCTTGCATTGTGTCAATTCCTCTGTTTATTCCGCTAAAATAATTATGAATAAAGTGTCCTGGGTACACCATTCTATTTTGCAAAAGGGCATGACCCCTTGCACTGCTTGTTAATGTCAGCACAGATTGGACAGTGGAGTAAGAACACATCTCCAAATGTCCACACCCAGTTGTCTATTTATTAAGACACCTAAAAAATAACGACCAGAAAACGTCATGTATTTACTTTTGGAACTGACTTTGTCAGATGTCTAAGTACACACTCCAAAATGGCATCAACCCAAATGACTTTTTTTTTAAATAAAGTGACAACTGGGCTGCAGAGCCATCAAACATAATTAAGGGCCCCCAGCTACCATTCCTTTTTCCTAACATGAATTTGCCTTCATGACTGATTCTTACATTGCTCGGTTATTGAGTTCTGATGTGCTTATGAACTCTGCAATTGTTTATAATTTTTCCATGCATGACATGTTACTTTATTCTAGATAATTTGTTATATCTTTAATCCAGATTTACGAATCAAAGATTGTAAGTGCATTTCTACAGTTCCTATCCCCTCCCTTCCCTAACCCTCCCCCCCACTTGACCCCTTTTTGTTCCCCCAGTGTTGGGGGTATTGTTTGTTTGTAATTACTAATTTGGAAACATTAATAAAAATAACATAAAAAAAAAAAATTATGGGCCCCAGGGCAAAGCTATATACTGGGCTCTACCCAAGCAGGTGACCTCAAAACAGGACAAAACTTGTAACTGCGGCCAAACGTTATACAGCCACCAACACAACAAAGCGATCCTCTATGATGAGCCTGTTTCAAGACACTCCCGTCTTGTAGACTGTAAGCCTCGACCAGCCTTGGCCTAACAAGACTAATTTTAAGGGTAGGAAGTCAATGGCTAACCTGCTCTAACCATGGAGTTATTATCCCGCTTGTGCATCCCAAAGAACATACAAACATTTTAAAAACAACACCAACCCAGGAACAAGAGCTTGTGTCTTGGTTTCCTAGACATACCTCTGACTCCACTGTGGCCCCCTTTGTTTTGTTGGGGCCCCCGGGCAACTGCCTAGTGTGCCCAATGGATCAGATGGCGCCCAAGACTGCCAACTTCGTCAAATTGTCTTCATGAGAACATTATAACTATGCAGGTAAGGTCCTTTACACAGCGGTTCCCCAATCCTTTTTTCCTACAGGGACCGGTTTGAATGCACGACAATTTTTCTCACGGCCCAGTGGGGGGAGGGGCGGTGTTATTATGGTCGGAGGGTTATAGGAGGGGTGGGATTTTAGAAACACATCACAAAAAAAAACCCCAATAAAGTGAAAAATTTCATTTAGGGGTATATTAATGGGGAACCCAGTATTTATAACTGGAGACCCTGATTGTCAGCTCTGTGGGTCACTATTATATTAATTACTCTGACTCACAGAGCTGATAATCAGTCTGCAGTAATATTGGTCCACTCTGTGGGTCAGCATTATACATTATATAATATAAAAATGAGTAATCACCTTTCTGTCATTAAGAGATATATGCCCCTGTAATAAAATAAATATAGCACCCCCAGTAGTGATAGTGATACATAGCTGCCCCCCATTAAGTGATACATAGCCTGCCCCCAGAAAAAGGATACATAGTCTACCCCCCAGTATGATACATAGCTACCCTACCCCCAGAATGATAGTGATACATGAGCTGCCCCCAGTATGATACAAGCTGCCCCCAGTAGTGATACATATCTGCCCCCAGAAGTGATACATAGCAGCCCCCAGTAGTGATACATAGCTGCCCCCAGAAGTGATACATAGCTGCCCCAGTAGTGATAGTGAACATAGCCTACCCCCCTGTAGTGACACATAGCTAACCCCCAGTGAGAGATCACATAGCTACCCCCAGTAGTGACACATAGCTACCCCCAGTAGTGATAGTGATACATAGCTACCCCCAGTAGTGACGCATAGCTGCCCCCAGTAGTGACGCATAGCTGCCCCCAGTAGTGACGCATAGCTGCCCCCAGTAGTGACGCATAGCTGCCCCCAGTAGTGACGCATAGCTGCCCCCAGTAGTGACACATAGCTGCCCCCAGTAGTCATATATAGCTGCCCCCAGTAGTGACGCATAGCGGCCCCCAGTAGTGACGCATAGCGGCCCCCAGTAGTGACGCATAGCTCGCCCCCAGTTAGTGACCGCATAGCTGCCCCCAGAGGTGACCATAGCAGCCCCCATAGTGACGCATAAAATAAACAATATAGCTTCCCCCATAGTGCGCATAGCTGCCCCTATATGACACATAGTGCCTCCCAGTACGTCATATAAAGACCTGCCCCCAGAAGTCATAAATAGCTGCCCCCAGTAGTATAATAGCTGCCCCCCATTGTGATAGATAGCTGCCCCCCAGTTGTGATATATAGCTGAGCCCCATTATGAAATATAGCTGCCCCCAGTCATGATAGATTGCTGCCCCCAGTAGTGATTGATAGCTGCCCCCAGTAGTGATAGATAGCGCCCCCAGTTGAGTGATAGATATCTGCCCCCATTAGTGATAGATAGATGCCCCCTAGTGATAGATAGCTGCCCCCATAGTGAAAGATACTGCCCCCATAGTAGATAGCGCCCCCAGAGTGATAGATAGCGGCCACCCAGTAGTTGATAGATAGCGCCCCCATAGTATAGATACGGCCACCCAGTATTGATAGTGATCAGCGGTCCCCCAGTAGTGATAATAGCTGGCCCCAGTAGGGATAGATAGCGCCCCCAGATAAGATAGATAAGCTTGCACCCCATATGATAAGAATAGCGGCCCCCCAAAGTGATAGATAGCGGGCCCCCAGTAGTGAAGATAAGCGGCCCCCAATAGTAGATAGATAGATAGCGGCGGGCCCCATAGTGATAATAGATGGCGGCCCCCAGTAGTGAAAGCTAGATCGCGGCCCCCATAGTGATAGATAAGCGGCCACCCAGTATGTGATAGATAGCAGCCCCCAGTAGAGATAGATAGCTGCCCCCAGTAGGATAGATAAGCTGCCCCCAGTACTGTAAAATAGCTGCCCCCCTAGTGATAGATAGCTGCCCCCATAGGTGAAGAAGCGGGCCCCCAGTAGTGATTAGATAGCGTGCCCCCCAGTAGTGATACATAGCTGCCCCCCAGTAGTTAATAGATGATACATAAGCTGCCACCCAGTAGTGGATAGTGAAACATAGCTCCCCCATAAAGAGATAAAGTAGCGGCCCCCAGTAGTGATAGATAGCGGCCCCCAGTAGTGATACATAGCTGCCCCCAGTAGTAATAGTGATACATAGCTGCCCCCAGTAGTGATAGTGATACATAGCTTCCCCCAGTAGTGATATAATGTCTGCCCCCCAGTAGTTGATATATAGCTCTGCCACCCAGTAGTAGATAATATAGCAGGCCCTCAGTAGTTATATCTATAGCTGCCCTCAGTACGTGAAATATAGCTGCCCCCAGTATTTATACATAGCTGCCCCAAGTAGTAATATGTGATACTAGCAGCCCCCAGTAGTTATAGTGAATACATAGCTTCCCCCAGTAGTATAATATAGATGCCCCCAGTAATCATATATAGCTGAGCCCTCATAGTCCATATATACTGCCCCCAAGTAGTGATATATAGCTGCCCCCCTGTAGTGATAGATAGCTGCCCCCAGAAGAGATAGATAGCTGGCCCCCAGTAAGTGATAATAGCTGCCCCCATAGTGATATATAGCTGTGCCCCAGTAGTGATAGATAGCAGCCCCCATAGTGATACGATAGCGGCCACCCACAGAATTGAAATATTAGCGGCCCCCAGATAGTGATAGATAGCGTCCCCCAGTTAGTTGATAGATACGTGCCCCCAGTAGTGATATATAGTCGGGCCCCCCCAGTAGTGAAAGAATAGCATTCCCCCAATAGTTGAAAGATAGCAGCCCCCAGTAGTGAATATAGGCTGCCCCCAGTAGTGATATATTAGCTGCCCCCAGTAATAGTGATAGATAGCGGCCCCAGTATATAGATAGCTGCCCCCAGTAAGGATATAATAGCTGCCCCCAGTAATGATAGATAAATAGCGGCCCTCCAGTTTTGTGAAAGATAGCTGCCGCCGCCAGAGGCAGTCAAGGACAATTATAAAAAAAAAAAAAATAAATAAGAAAGTCACCTCACCATATCCCTGATCCTTCGCCCGAGCTCCTCCTCCCACACCGACAGCCGGGAGCGTCGCTGGGGGTGTGACGTCACTGTGCCACACACTCCCTGCGCCGCTCATACTCTGTAGATGCGGAACTCAGGAGCTCCGCATCTACAGCAATAGGGAAAGCAGGGGCGAATACTGCATCGCTCCTGCTTTCTCTGTAATGCAAGCCGCACGCTTATGCAGCTGCTAGTCTGCGCGGCCGGATTAACAGCGGCCGCCTGCAAGAAGATGCCGACCGCCCCGGATAGTACTAAAGGTCCACCGGGCGACGGCATCAAGAGTAGCCGGTCTCCGCGGACCGGCAGGGATCGAGCGCTAAGGCCCGATGCAGTCTGCGGAGACCAGGTGGTTGGGGACCCTGCTTTCACCTAAGTGAGGTAACCACAGACCCTTAGCCCATTGACTCTATTAAACCAACACCTGTGTATAAATGGGTAAACATAATCAACGATTTGGTTGTTACTGACCCAGAAAAAAATTCTTCGAGTACAAGGTCGAACTTCTTCCAATACCAGAGGTCCGGGTCTTAATGCTCAGGTGTAGGAGCAAGTCATTTCTGCTTGACAAAAGTGGTCTAGCAGTGGTTAACTGTCCGCAACTGATTGGCATGTGAGGTGTAATGGCAAATCCACATATGACAACTACCCAGTTGTCCATTTAATTACAAATATTATGATAATAATTTAACACACAAATGAAGCACTTCTAAAAGCATGGTGCTCCATAATACTAATACAATGTATGAGAGTGTGACAGATCGCATCACATGTTACCCATTTGATCTTAGGTTAGTTACTCAGTTCTTAGTGCCCAACTTTCATAGCCGTCCTCGTTAACCAGCAGCATCACCAAGACAGTCAGCTGCCAGTTGCGCACACAACACATCAATCATAATTTAAAGTACACTAAAGCCTAAGCTCTCGACTAGAGTTGTGCGGCCCCCTCCATTCACATTTAAGCAATGCCCGGGCTGACCTACATATGCAAGGTTCTAATAACCCCATCAAACATGCCTGACATGATTGTGAGGGGTTGACACAGCCTGGCGGACTGAAACACAATGTAAACATAAAACCCATTCCTCCTCTGCCCTCTATTCATTTCTGGAGAGCAAGTATTCCAGCAATCATAGCAGACATTTTTGACTCAAAGTACAGTAGGAGCGAATGGTGTCACAGAACCAACCGGCAACCCACACTAGCCACTCTGTCGGATTGGTACATAAAATTCCTTTTACTAGGCCATTTAATAGACAATTTATTTATTACATAGAACAAGTCGTTAAATTTTTTTAAATTACAAAATAAGTGGCATCAATTTGTCTGCCTATCCCATTCCGCTCCTGCACGTGATGACTTTTTGGCCAAAAAATGGCAATAGTAGCCTATAGACTGCTCTTATTAGTGCTTTCTTTTCTTCAGGTGTCCTGAATGTGTTTTAGTACATACATAGACACTTTATGTTTCTCTCTTGTTGTTTCCTAGGAAATGTGTTGCAAAAATTGATAACAAAAAAAATGCATAAAAAAAAACAAAACAAAACACACTGAACCACCCAAAAAAAAATAAAATAATTATTTAATCACATATAAATTTAATAATTTAATCATGATAATTTAATCGCCAAGTCAATATAAGCATGTACGGCGAGGAAGAGGGCAGGTAAGGTGGGGAGATGTCCGGAGGTAAGAGTGGCCACTCCTCTTGCAGCCGGACGTGCTCCGGACATCTCCCCACCTTACCTGCCCTCTTCCTCACCGTTGATTACGGACTAGCCCTTATCTCCAGATACTTTATACATTGTCTGTACTGCAGCTGCCTCTTATTTACTCTCTTCCACCAACCACAGATGTTGTTTGATAAAGTCCTGCTGGCCGAAACGGCATATGGACATCTACGCCCTATTTTTCTTGAACTATTTTGAATTCTGTGCAGTAATCAGATTTATTGATCTATTTGTTTAGAGCAACTTGGCAGAATATTATTTTCATTGTAAATAAATATAACTTTGGTGTGCCGGTGTATATCTTTATTATTGATACAGTGGTCATTGACCTTTTACACCAGAGCACCCTGCTTTAAATACAAATTCTATGGTGTGCATGACATATATATTACAGGAGAGCAAACAGATCCGCTTCAAAGGGGTGTTCCGCCTCATTAAAACGTTGCAAGTAAAATAATAATAAAAAAAACTATACTCACCTGCCCCTGGTTCCTGGATTCAGCAGTGCGCTTCTCCGGTCTTCTGTTGACATGCTGTCACTTCCGAACGGGGAAGTCACCACTGTGGCCGCTGATTGACTGCAGGGGACACGTGCAGGGCTGCCATCAGTCATCTATTAACCGTTTCAGGGCCCCATAAAGCCAAATCAAATGGGGCCCCTTTTTAATTAGAGCCCCGGAGAAGAGTACTGCCTCTACTGCCCTATTGGCATCCCTGGACACATGCCTCAAACTTACATCACCATTTGGAGCTGTTCGCTATTTAGATACGTTTTTAATGAGGTGGACAATCCCTTTAACATTATTTTCCACTGAAATCTGTTCCATCTACCGTCATTCATGGAAGACGTGACTTTGTAGCACATCACTGACACTTTTCATAGTTTCACTTGAAATGTTAAAGGTTTATGATTGCCACCCACTCCGCATGAGGAACAAAACTATACAGAAGGCTCCCACACATACAGAAAGGGGCATTGGAAGAATTCTAGGACACGGTCAGCAGCAGCAGCTTCCTGCGTGTCTAATCTTTTATACACAATATTTGATGGAATTAGCTCACACCAGGCAATCATTACATTGCTCAAGTTAGCACTCAGTCATAGGAGGCATCATTTCGGCGCTTGCCTCAGGCAGCAGCAATTTGATTGACAGCACAAGTACCAGATTTCCTGCAGTTCGGTCTTATTATTTGCTTGTTTATAGTCAAACACTAGCAAAGAATGCTGGGCCGTCTGGTCCGTTGGTGAAAAAGTTCCTGCTGGTTATGATGGAGAGGTGTCAAAACACAGAGGCTATTACTGCTTGCAGTGTATGGTTCTGAGTAGTCACAGACAGGTCAGACTGACCTCTGTCCACCACCACAGCTCCTACACATGAGCATTAGACCCGGACCACTGAGCATTGGAAGAAGTCGACCTTGTCTAAATTATTTTTCCTGGGTCCAGTAACAACCAAATCGTTGGTTATTGTTTACCCATTTGATCCGCAGGTGTAGGTTTAAATAGAGTCAATGGGCTAAGGGGCTGTGGTTACCTGACTTACCTGCATATCTATAATGTTCATCATAAAGACAATTTGATGACAGCACTCCACAGGAAATACAATGCGTGTTTGTTGCTTATTGTGATGCATTTAAAGTGGGTCGGATGGTTTATGCTGCCCTATCTGAAAGCAGAATGTAAGGGAGAGAAGCTGAGCTTCGAGGTTTATATGACAAGAAGCAGGATTTCTTACGATTAAAGTTAAAGGGGTTTTCTCACTACAGGCTTTTGCAGGCATCTGATTTGTTTCTTTGTCTTAGAGTTTCAAAAACAGGGTTGGGTCTCGCCTCCCAGTAGGGCATCTTCCCTCACCGAAGAGTGGTGACCTCATCACACCCCCTCCATGCTCCCTCCCGAGTCCTCTTCATTCTGTGTGAGCAGTGGGAGGGAGTGGATGTCACAGCTCTCCAGACCTCCTGCAGTGGTCAGTTCTCATCCCTGGAGAGCTGTCACCTCCCTCCTAGGCTCCACAAGCACTCCTTGTAACCAGAACACCTGTATTGGTGTAAACAGTTAGAAATACAGCCCCCTAATATTACATAAAATGCATTCAGTTCAAAACCTGATGAGACCAGGAAGGCACAAGAACATTTTGACACCTAAAATGATTAAATAAATGTGAGAAATGCACTCTTCTCCCACTTCTTTTTTCAGGGAGGAGGTAGAGTGGGGAGCGGAGTGTATAAGGGTGTGTTACACAGGTGTGGGAGCAGATTTTATAAAGTTGTGTTATATGGGTGTGGGAAGTAGAGTGTATAAGGGTGTGTTATATGGGTGGGGGAGCAAAGTGTATAAGGGTGTGTTATATGGGTGGGGGGAGCAGAGTGTATAAGGGTGTGTTATATAGGTGGGGGGAGCAGAGTGTATAAGGGTGTGTTATATGGGTGGGGGGAGCAGAGTGTATAAGGGTGTGTTATATGGTTGGGGGAGCAGAGTGTATAAGGCTGTGTTATATGGGTGGGGGGAGCAGAGTGTATAAAAGTGTGTTATATGGTTGGGGTGAGCAGAGTTTATAAAGGTGCGTTATATGGGTGGGTCAATGCAGACTTTATTAAAGAGTCAATGCATCTCATGTAGCAGAGTCGGGTAGCGCTGTAGTTTCTCTGTGCTTCCAGAGACGTTTAAAATGTTTTAAGGACTTTGGCGAATAAATAAAGAGTGAATCTATGAAGGGCGTCCTGTCGGGAGTGATATTATCAGAGATTTGTTTGAATACTTAATTGCAGCAGGGAAGTTCATTCATCATCTCCCTGGTGGACACTTCTCTTTGATTCATGACTGACAGTGGAACTTATAATGGTCCGCTTGGCAACTTCTTTTGGCAGTAATTAGCATTCACTCATGAGGGTCAGATGTCTACTAAATAAGTGGGGACGTCTGTCTGCTGTGGACGTGCAGAATGAAGTCACAACTGTGAGCTTCTTTTCCCATTGCAGCAGGTGTTCAAAACGACAAGGGTCATAAGAGGACTTATTAGCCAGGAGACTCGTCTGCTCATGAAAGTCAAAGTCTGCCCTGACATTTCAATGACAACACTTCAAACATATGCACTAAATACAACAATACAGTATAAATACAGTATAAATACAATACAGTATAGTTTATTATTCCTAAACCTAAAAAAAAATAGATAAATGTTTCAACTTCTAATTATAGAGGTTGTCCCATAATGACCTCTTATACCATAGGATCAATGATAAATGTCTGCTGGCTGGGGGCAATGGGATGGGCTCCTGGATCCCCTGTTCCTTAAAGGGGTTTTCCAAGACTTCTAAAAACCTCCTTACCCCCTCCCACTGCGTTAAAACAGAAAACTAACCCATTCCTACTCCTCCCATCACCATGGTTCCAGCGCTGCAAGAGCTCCCCCTGGTCCTTTACAGATGATGCCATATTCACAGATCACATGATGCTGCAGCCAATCACTGATTCACATGCTGAGGCCAGAGATTGGTTGCAGCATCATATGGGAGAATTTCATACAACCCTATATATCACAGAGATCAGCTCCTTTCCTCTATCATATAGCCCTATATATCACAGAGCTCAGCTTCTCTCTTCTATCATATAACCCTATATATCACAGAGCTCAGCTTCTCTATCATATAACCCTATATATCACAGAGCTCAGCTTCTCTCCCCTATCATATAACTCTATATATCACAGAGCTCAGCTTCTCCCCTCTATCATATAACCCTATATATCACAGAGCTCAGCTTCTCTCCTCTATCATATAACCCTATATATCACAGAGCTCAGCTTCTCTCCTCTATCATATAAACCTATATATCACAGAGCTCAGCATCTCTCCTCTATCATATAACCCTATATATCACAGAGCTCAGCATTTCTCCTCTATCATATAACCCTATATATCACAGAGCTCAGCTTCTCTCCTCTATCATATAACCCTATATATCACAGAGCTCAGCTTCTCTCCCTCTATCATATAAAACTATATATCACAGAGCTCAGCTCCTCTCCTCTATCATATAACCCTATATATCACAGAGCTCAGCTCCTCTCCTCTATCATATAACCCTATATATCACAGAGCTCAGCTTCTTTCCTCTATCATATAACCCTATATATCACAGAGCTCAGCTTCTTTCCTCTATCATATAACCCTATATATCACAGAGCTCAGCTCCTCTCCTCTATCATATAACCCTATATATCACAGAGCTCAGCTCCTCTCCTCTATCATATAACGGTAATTTTCCATGTTAGCATAGTAGGAAGTGCTAGGGCAGTTTTTAAAAGTCTTGAAAATCCCCTTTAAATGGAGCAGCTGTCAAGCATTGTTGGTGCCATACAATGTATAGAGTTGGCTACAATTATATGTGCAGGGCTCTGTATTCATGCTATCTATCATACATGAAAAAACTTTGAGACTCTCGGTTCACATATCATGATCAGAACATGTTTAAGCTGCCCACGACTTCAACGTGGTCTCAAATCGGGCAGTCCTATCCTATCTTTACCTCTCAATCGAGCCAATCAGGCCACGCACTGGGGCACCGACCTCTGTATTCAGCTCTTCTCCATTAGTCCCATAGAGCGGTGCCCGCATACTCCACCACCACTCCATTCAAACTCCACAGTCAGGAAGAAAGGAGATCTTGGTATTTCTGTTCTAGTTGCTAGTGTGGGTGCAAGTGGTGGGGCCCCTAGCAACTACACAGTTATCACCTATCCTATGGAGAGATGATAACTGTTCTGTGTGGGATTTGTTTCAGGTAGGGCGGGTCAAAGCAATACCCCTATTGGGCATCTGTGATAACATTTTTAATGCAGGACACAAAATGTAGTTCTTGAAGGCAGATACACTGCTCATATGTGATAGCCTTGATGGTGGGAAATGTCTTACAGGGGTATTCCTATCCCTTAACTTTCTGGATGTTGCTAAGTCACTGGCCACACAGAATGGAGCGGTGGTAGCAATGTTGCAGCTCTTCTCCACCCTCTGATAGAGCCGAGCATGTGTGCCTGGTTGTACTGAGAGCTCCCTAGAAAATGAATGCAGAAAGCCACACAAACGTGGCCACCTCTCCAATCTCCGAAGATGATGAAGAGCCGGCCACAAGCTGGAAGTGATGTTAAAGGTGTTTTGCCACGATCTAATGTTGACATGGGATCCTCCAAAATGGGTATTTAATCAATTTTCTAAATATATATGATTAAAAAAGTGTAGCCTGTGAGAGCTGCAGCATTGCTTAGATGCCCTTAGTTTCCTGACTGTTTACATTAGCTACGACCAGGAGCTGATCTGGCCGCGCTTGCTTGTTTGCACTTCTTATTTGATGGCAGGGCACAAGAACGAGCTTTGAAGGGAAGGGGAGAACAAAGCCTGTGTCTGCTGTATAGAGAATCTGTTGGTTGTAATGTAATTATCTGAGTAAACATGCAAACGCTCCCTGCTCAGCCCTCCTCCCTCCACCCTGCATCAGTTTGTGAACCCTGCCTGCTTGGATCTTATCTTCTCCTCTGAGCAGATAAAAGGGAGAACAAAAAATCTGTAGGGCTTGTGCACAATACAGTTCTCCTCTGTGGTTTAGCCAAACAATGTTTGCTCAACTACAGAGCCTGAGTATCAACCTCGGGAGTGTGCATGGGAGGTGGAGCGATGACATCGCAGAGGAGGCACTTGTTTTTTTAAACACAGAAACACAACGCCCCTTTTTTCAAGGCTCAAGTGGACTGTTAGGTGAGGAAATCCCTTCTTGGCAAAACCCATTTAAGGATTTATTTGAAACTGTAATATTGATACTTCATCCTTACGATCAATATCTGATTGGTGGGGTCTGACTCCGGCTCCCTCACTTATCAGCAAAACCAAGGGCAATGGTCCCATTTATTGTTTTGTAGGAACAGAGTTGTACATTTGTGGTTGTATTGCTGCTCACAGCAGCTCAGTCTTATTGAAGTAAGTGAGACTGAGCTTCAGCCACAGCCAAATACGCTATGCTGTGCCTGGCAAACAATAAAGGGGACCACTGGAACTCCGCAAGCCTGTAATTCTGCTGATCCGCGTGGTTATTGGAAGTTGGACCTCTCCATCCACCAGATATTGATGGCCTATCCTAGGAATAGGCCACCAATATTACAGACCCTGGAAACACCTTGAAAGCATCTCCTTACCCAGGTGGTACACTGCTCTGTACTGACAAGAATCCCAAAACAGTTGTCTACAGATGGATGAACCTTCCTTCTGGAAGAGATTATGGTTTGCTACAATGAGCTTTCTTTCGTCTGAAAGAGAGATAACTTGCATACTTTTTTCCCCATAGGACACTGTCTGAACAATAAGTCTTCATACTAGTGCATCTAAAAAAAAATGTGAATATCATTGAAAATTAACAGGTTCTCCAGGACTATCTTTTTATTTGTTATAGGGCTCACAAACGTATTGTATTAAACCTTGTAATTCATACTGTAATGAGTCTATACAATATATGGGTTTCTCTATTTAACTTAAATTATTCATATCAATTATCTTCATATCACAAGGCATTATGGGAAAGGAACTGAGAAGCTCAAGCGCCCTCTATTGGATGTAACAAATCCTCCCTTTGCTTTTGTTGGCTAACATCCTTTTTGCTTTCCAAAGACCCAGTGGGTCAAATGCAAATGGAGCATTTGTTACATCCAATAGAGGGCGCTTGAGCTTCTCAGCTCCTTTCCCATAATGATATGCAGATGCAAAAGGCAATTTCGAATCTCCACACGCCGATATGGCGCTCTCCCCAAGGAGAGATCGTCCCTTTCTGTAACAATTATCTTTTCAGTGATATTCTAATTTTTGGAGATGCACTAGTAAATCAATGGATCTCTTCAACAAGAATCAGGGACCCCCCTGAGCTAAGCCCATCTACCAAAACTTGAGTTATATGCTCCGTACCTGAATTATCCTACTAAATTATATCTACTATACAGCATTGAACAAAAGCAAAAAATTTTTTTAAAAAAATCACAAAATTTTGTAATACAGAGATGATGCTTTTATCAGAAAAGTCAGAACTGGATAGTGTAGAAATCCTTGGTGACCACTCGTCCAGCATTCAGAATGAAACATCCGTATGTGAAGAGACCATTATTGCTAATGCTTTCCATAAATATCTTTTCTTGCATGTATTTTCCGCCATTTAATTTTCCTCTCTCAGTGGCTCAGCTTCCTGGGGACGGGGAATGTTTTCTCTGATATGATATTTAACAGGTATCAGGCTAGAGCGGTGATTATTACCGCCTCCCAGTACAAGGGTCAAGGCTATAATCATATCTTCATGTTGTCTATATGTGTGCACGTCCAACATACCAGCTTCAGACCCCTCCCCCATCCTAAAGCCCCTAGGCACCCCTCCTCGAGAGCAGATTTGGGGGACTAAAATATAATAGCGACAATAGAGGGAATACCCACTCGTGAAAAACAAATAATTTTTTTTTTTTTTTTAAAATCAGGTTTAAACTCCCACACTGATTATTTTATTAAAGGGGTTGTCCCACTACAAGGATCGCTTTTTATGTTAAAGATCTTGCAAAAACAAGTCACTTTGCAATATATGTCCTACCTATTCCTAGATATCCCCTCTTGTATGGACTGCATCAGCTCCTCAGGTCACTATAGCTACAGACCTGTTTGATCTCTCCTGATATGCTGCCAGCACTGGTTGCTATAGCTACAGAGATGGCTTCTACTGCAGCCTAGTAGAAGCCATTAAACACGTCCCTGAATTCAAAATGAAACCAAGAAAACAGGACTCCGGTAACATGAATCAATGTAATGAGACAACCCCTTTAATACATCTCTGTAGCAGTCAGAGCTTGTTTTGTCTGATACAGAGCTCCAGATTTAAAGGAACCCGGACACAAAGCTGAAGCTGCAGTAGTTTTACGGTAGTTTACAAACATTTTATTCTCAAATCTGGTAGCACGCCACCCGCTGTACCAGACATGGGTCCACTTTATTCATGAGTTAGCTCCGCCAACCCACCATTTATTGAAAGGCTTCTACCTATTCACAGTAATACACTGGAAATCAGGTAGGTCATGACACCTGACACCCGGTCATGAATAAACTGGATTCATTTCTGGCAGAACGGGCTGTGTGCTACCAGATTGGAGGATAAAATGCTCTAAAACTACTTTATCTCATAGAATAAGCGACAGACCGCTGGAAACAGTGGCCCAGATGTATGAAAGTTACGGTGCAGAATTCTGGCACAATTAGCACCAACAATAACGTCATACATGCTTTACACCACATTTAGGATATGTTTTAGACAGTTTCAAGACACTTCTGAACCTCGTCCGATGAGGGAGAGTGGTTCATGTGCACCAAAAAATGTGACAAAATTTGGGTGAAATTAGGGGCATAAAGTAGGCCAACTTAACAATGGTGTAAAGTTAGACTAGACAGTTTTACCCTGTGCCGGATTTATGAACATTATGATAAATATGGTGTATTGTAAAACTAGCTAGTCTAACTTAAAACGGTCCTAGAGTTAGACACTACATCTCCCCCGGTGTGTCTGTCACTAGCTCCTGAGGCATTATGGGAAAGGAGCCGAGAAGCTCAAGCGTCCCCTATTGGATGTAACAACTCCTCAATTTGCTTTCAACTCACTGAGTCTTTAGAGAGCAAAAGAGATATTAGCCATGCCAGTATTACCCATCTGCAGACAGCTGTTTTAGGGTTTTGCCCCTCATCAGTGCAGAGCAGAGTGATACTGGCTGGCTGGGAGGCAATGAGTGGCTCAGAAAGGGGAATCTCTCTCCTTGGGAATAGCACCATATAGGCGTGTGGAGTTTTGAATTGCCTTTTTGCCCTCCACTAAGCATCTGCATATCACAAGGCATTATGGGAAAGGAGCTGAGCAGCTCAAGCGCCCTCTATTGGATGTAACAAATCCTCCTTTTGCTTCCGACTCACTGAATCTTTAGAGATCAAAAAGGGATATTAGCCACATTAGTATCAACCATCTCTCTAAAGATTCAGAAGCAAATTGAGGATTTCTTATATACAATAGAGGGTGCTTGAGCTTCTTTGCTCCTTTCCCATAATGACTTGTGATATTCAGATGCTTAGTGGAGGGCAAAAAGGCAATTCAAAATTCCACACACCTATATGGTGCTCTCCGCAATGAGAGATATTCCACTTTCTTAGCTGTGAGAGGTTCCCTTTAAAAGATAACACTGCCTGTCTGCAACCACCACTAGAGTGAAAACACAAGAGCTAAGGACAACATATATGAATGCGCCTGCGCCATTTTTTTGGCCAAAAAAGTTCTTAATACTATTCTATAGATGCATAAACAGTTGCACACCCAAACTTGGCGCAGTTAAAGTTTGGTATGAAACTGCCATAACACTTTTATTCATACATATTATACATTCCTCTATATCGATTTAGAGGTGGTGTGTTGGTGCCAAGTTATATACATGTCTCTCTAAATGCCTACTGTTCAAATATTAAACATAACACAGGATTTTTTCCATCAAACCACAGATACATAACTTGGCTAGTCCCCTTATAAATACTTTACTCCTTTTATATTCAGTTTATGGGAAAATACATACATTTTCAGTTACTGCACAAATAACAAAATGAAAATTTTAAACCTGTGATACTTTCATTCTCCACGTGGGTCACACGTTTTTGTCACTGTATTGAAGCTGTTTGGACTTTGCTTCTCAATGCAGTGACAAAAACGTGTGATGCACGAGGAGAATGAACGTTTCGCAGGTTTAAAATTTGAATTTTGTTATTTGTGAAATAACGAAAATTTCATGTATTTTCCCATAAATTGATTATAAAAGAAACAATGCATATACAAGAAGACTATCCAAGTTAGCGGTAAGGAGAAGACCCAGGAGATCACAGCTAGCTGCTATACATTCAATGCCTTTTTGTTGCTTATAAGTATTTGTTGAGTATTCCCACCAATGATGGTATATCGATAAGATAGGACAGTTCCGACCACCTTTCCATGTTTTAGTCCTCCGATGGATCAACAGTGTTTTAGTCCAAAGGAGGTCTGAATAGGACCCAAACGAGAGGTATCAATAGTGTAGGAATCAATAGTGTAGGACCACCTGCCTTGAGATCCCGTAGAACTTCGGAGGTGGCTTAGACAGTTTTGATCAAAAATGTGAACTGAGAATCTCAAAAAATTTTCATATATCCTAGATAGCAGAAATGCTTTTTTCAAAATTCCTATGTCCCCTTTGATAGTGCTTCAGTTTATAGTGTGCCACTGTTATTGGAATGTGTATTTATACTACAGCCGCACCAGTGTTGCACCTATGTTCATTTTTTTCAAAAATGTTTTTTGGGATGTGCATAACCATATATTGCTTTTAGTTTTTTAGTTTGGAGGAGCGGCTGCCTCCATTTTGTTTTTTTTGCACTCAACCTTGTAACTTGTTATGTTGTTCTTTAATTCCCTGGATAGGTGAGTTCTGATTAGGACCCAAACGAGAGGTATCAATAGTGTAGGACCACCTGCCTTGAGATCCCGCTGAAGTACGGAGGTGGCTTAAACAGATTTGATCAAAAGTGTTAACTTAGAATCTCAAAACATTTTCATATATCCTAGATAGCAGAAATGCTTTTTTCAAAATCCCTATATCCCCTTTGATAGTGCTTCAGTTTATAGTGTGCCACTGTTATTGGAATATGTATGTATACTTCAGCTGCACCAGTGTTGCACCTATGTTCATTTTTTTCAAAAATGTTTTTTTGGATGTGCATAACCATATATTGCTTTTAGTCCAAAGGAGGACTAAAACACAGCAGGAACAGGATCTTAGACATTTCGCTTCCTTATGCCAACTCTTAGTAGCTTGCCGCTGTGTAAACCACACCTCTTTTGGCTAAGTCACACCCCACTGCTAGACATTGTTTGGGTATGTTCACACGGCGTACTGAAGTGCAATTATGCCCCGCAAATACGGCAATTCATAGCTCTCATTGAGAGGTATAATTAGCCGCCGTTTTTGCCAACGTACAATATGCGGCGGGGAAAACAATTGACATGTCACTTCTTCCCAGCGCGAGAGTGAAAGTGAATGGGAGCCGGCTCTAGAATTACGTGCTGCAATAAGCCGTGTGAACATACCCTTTAGTGAGATGCAAAAAGGGTCTGTAACTGATTGTATTTAATAATATTGAAAAGAAAGAATGTACAACTGGCTAGACATGTTTTCAGGCCTCTGAAAGACCCCATGCAGTTGGCTGTGCTTGCGCAGTAATCTAGATTCTGTTCTATGGGGGGTTCTGAGTACAGGTGGTTGTTGTATTTGGCAGTACTTCGACTTCCATTGAAATAAATGGAGAGTATTGCATAAGCCTAACCACCTCTCCATTCTGCATGCCGACATTCGGAGGACCATTCTCCCAGAAGTGGGAAATGTAATATGCAATATAGGCCTTAGATAGGAACACTCCTTCAAAGTGGTCCAAGACCTGGAAAACATGGCTCTTTGGTCTCAAAAATAGCACCACAGCTGTCATGATCCGCAAGGCATTGTGTCTCTTGCGTACCCACAACACGCCCTTTGATGGTGGCAGCTGCTATGCTATAGCTGTTCAAGCGTCTGCTGTGCCTTCAGTTAAGCACTTGATTGCAGCATTAGCAGCTGATGCCCATATCCCTGTCTGGCTAGCTATAAAAACCAGCCTCTGTTGTCAGACAGGGTCTGAGTTATCTGAGGTGCAAGCTGGGGTCTTGCTCTGTTTCTCTGGCCATCTGGATTCCTCACTGGTGGTCCTTTTGGCACAAATCCTGTCTGGCATCCCTCCTGGTCAATGTCCATCTGCCGTTCCTCCTGGCACAAGTCTGGATTCTTCTCTGACGTCCCTCCTGGTTTGTGTCCATCTGCTGCTCCTCTAGCGTTACGCTTGGTACAAGTACGCTCACTTGTTTCTGCTTGAACTGTTTGTCCCACACATTCCTCACGGCCCTTAGGATCCACCCTCCCCCCAATAAATTACATGGACTGTTTTTTGCATGTTTTTTCCTGTAAGAGTTTATTGTTGCAATAAAGTCCTTTTTGAAACATAATAGGAATTTTCTATTATTGTAGCTCCACCCCATTCACTTTAGGGTAGCTGAGCTACAACAATAGAAAAATCCTGTGACAGATCTGGTGCTATTTTTGAAGAAAGCAGCCATGTATGAATCTGTGATCTGGGTGTTACCATTCAAGTGTTCATGCGCACACACACAGGACATACCCATATTTATTAACACCCCACTGACAGATTGGTAATGCAATTCTACAACAAATAACAGAGGAACCACCACACAGAGATTTGAAGGAGATATCTGGGAATTTAATGATTTCATAGAATGCTATAAAAATCATTTATATTGAAAAGAAAAGATATTCCACTACCTTCAAGTGTTTATTTTCTTATTTTGCCTTCTTATTCATCTATCATAAAATCAGTGAAACCTCCTGGTTGTGGGAGTGTCTGTAGTTCTCCTGCAGCTATTTCCTACAAGTCCCAGACTCCCTTGCAGTTACAATCTAGGACTTCTCTGCAGTCACCCCCTAATCCTTCTAGCACTGTTCATTATCATTCTCAGACATGTACAACTCACGTTCCCTGCATCTCTTTTCCAGGTCACTCCCTGGTTGCCTGCAGCAACCTGTGTGTAGTATAGTCACCAATCAGTTTGTAACATGATAAAAAGACATTTTCCTCATCCTATAATATATATAACAAATGTATGTAATTTGATTTACACATTTTTATGTATGTGCTGTACAACCCCCACAGCAGGTACACAGCTATCACATCACTTGCTGTGGGGAAAGTAGCATCACCCAGCTATCCTGTACACTGGATAGCCTATCTAGCATCCAAGAAAGGTGGGCGGTGTCACATCCCCCACAGCAATCAGTTTTTCATCATGGAAAAGCTGTGTGCCTGCTGTAGGGGATGTGGCATCCTCTCTGCACACAGTGATGTCAGGGCAGCATCTCATAATGCTTTACCCTGGCACCACTACTATGTAAAGAGCCATAGGCAGACTTTATTTTTCTTACTGCTGCTGGATATGTACACTATGTACACATAGTTTTCACAGTATGTGTATAACACCCTCCCCCTGCAGCTCTATATTGAATGATTACATGCACCTCTCTTTACATAGTGACTGCCGAGTCACTGTATGCAGCCAGCTAATCTCTGCTCAGATCACACCCACTACAGGGGAGTGTTTCTGAGCTGAGCATACACACTTAGTGACAAAACGTCCATAGATTTAGAAGCGAAACCATGTGATTGATGGATGTCACATGGTATGCAGGAAGAAGGGGAGTACAGGGCTCTCTGCCTGGTTTTGCAAAGTAGAACAGGTTAATAATTTTTAATGTGTATCAATTACAAAGTTCAATATAATTAAGTTGTGAGCTCTATAACAAATAAAAGATAGTCCCAGAGAAAGGTGCTCCAGAATTGTTATCTCATGGGGAATATTAGTATTTACTAAAACAGACAGGAAGGGCCACAGGTCCTCCATAAATCATCACATACCTCAGTCCTGTTTTCTTGGTTTTACATTGAATTCAGGGGTGTTTACTGGCTTCTACTAGGCTGCAGTAGAAGCCAGGTCTGTAGCTATAGCGACCATTGCTGGCAGCCTATCAGGATAGATGACACAGATCTGTAGCTATAGCGACCTGAGGAGCTGATGCAGCCCATACAAGAGGGATATCTAGGAATAGGTAGGACACTGTTAATGGACATATATTACAAAGCGACTTGTTTTTGCAAGATCTTTAACATAAAAAGCAATCCCTGTAGTGAGACAACCCCTTTAATACCAAATTCAAGGTACAAAACTGTGTTGCATGCCATGGTGCATCTTGCTTAGTAAGTCTACACATCTGTGAAGTATCACTCCAGCTTTGGTCCATACAGCAGTGTCAGGGGCCACATGTGACTCCTGGGCTGCATCTCGTACATGTGTATTTTCGAACCAGTGTTCAGATCACAAGAGAATCTCAGATGTTTAGTTGAAAGATGAGAGAGAAAAAATCTGACTCTAAGGCTAAAATTAGCAACGTTTTAATTATTTTTTTTATTATCCCTATAAACATATATTACAGAGCTGGCAGCTCATTACATGCGCAGATTTATGTCTCTGCAGACGGAGAACAATGTCTGGTGTGTTATAAAGCTCTAAATGTTATATGGTACAGTATGGTAACAGCTCTGCATCCCATCACTCCTGTTCATAGGAAGTCAATTCTTCATTTACTGCAATGTAGATAATCAAATGCATGGTCTGGTTACTATATTGTGGCCATTAACCCCGTCTAGCTGACGCTTCTGTCCAGAACCTGCTTGATATTGCAGTAAACCTATAATTGGAAGCACAGATGGATGCTGCTTGTAATTTGCTCTTTTGAGATGTCTGAATGTACAATGCACAACAAAAAAAGAATAGACTGAGTCATCCCCCCCCCCCCCTCCTCTCCGGACTCCATCCACCCCCTCCCTGGACGGTTAGGTGATGTCATATGCTGAAATGCAATGGTAGCTATCCAGCACCTGCATGCAGTCCGATAGCCCTATATAGTATTACTAGCATGCCATCCTTTCTCAGCATTCCCTACGAGCAAACATGAATAATTCTGTTGGTTTAATTCTACTTTAAATTGAATAACAAAAAGTCACAATGAATATGCATCAACAGCTTTCACTTAGGAGGAAATAAATCTGTTGAGCTTTCATGATAGTGAGCTAGGATAAAACGTTATTTTCCTTCTTGTTAGAAGGGGATGAATGAGCAGTAAATACAGGTAGAGAATTCCTTAATAGAGATGTAGATGTTAGAGGGTATAGGTGATTTGTTACTTGTATGGACACTACCTGTTTTTACATGAAGGGGGGTTATCCCATAAATCACTTTTATAGCAAAACCCCAGAAATGATGTTAATAGTGGTTTTAAAATAAGTTGTAGTGTTTGGAAAATAAAAAATACACTTTTTGGTTATTTTCTACTGTGTTTCCACCTTAGTACTGCTGCAAAGCAGGCTTGGACTTCCCCACATGGAAGTAGGGGTAACCAATGGTGGGACTCTGGATGTTTTAGGTTCCTTGGTATGGTGAAACCCTGGGAAAAGCACTCTTAAAGCTGCATTTCAGGGAGAAAGGCAGAGGAAGCAAAAGCCAAGTGCAGTCATGTACAGTAGCTGTAGAGTGGGCCACAGGAACCAACAACTCCAGTGGTGGGCCTCGAGAACCAACTCCAGTGGTGGGCCTCGAGAACCAACTCCAGTGGTGGGCCTCAAGAACCAACTCCAGTGGTGGGCCACCTCCAGTGGTGGGCCTTGAGAACCAACTCCAGTGGTGGGCCAACTCCAGTGGTGGGCCAACTCCAGTGGTGGGCCTCGAGAACCAACTTCAGTGGTGGGCCTCGAGAAGCAACTCCACTGGTGGAGCAATTATTAGAGAATGGAAGAAGATGGAGATGGCTGTCTATCTTCCTCGGTCTGGAGCTCAATGCAAGATCTTGCCTCGTGGGGTAAGGATGATTCTGAGAAAGGTCAGGAATCAGCCCAGAACTACAGGGGAGGACCTGGTCAATGACCTGATTAGAGCTGGGACCACAGTCTCAAAGATTATGGTTAGTAACACACTGCGCCGTCATGGATTAATGTCCTGCAGGGCATGCAAGGTCCCCCTGCTCACGTCAGCACATGTCCAGGCTCGTTTGAAGTTCACCAATAATGATCTGGATGATCCAGAGAAGGCTGGGAGAAGGTCATGTGGTCAGATGAGACCAAAATAAAACTTGTGCTTGGAGGAAGAAAAAGCATGAGTACAACCCCAAGAACACTGTAAAGAATGGGGGTGGAAACATCATACTTTGGGGGTGCTTTTCTGCAAAGGGGAAAGGATGACTGCACTGTATTGAACAGAGGATGGATGTGGCCATGTATTGTGAGAATTTCACCAATAAATTCCTTCTCTTAGTAACAGCATTGAAGATGGGTCGTGGCTGGGTCTTCCAGCCAGGACAACTAATGAGTGGCTCTGCAAGAAGCATTTCAAGGTCATGGAGTGGCCCAGCCAGTCTCCAGAAGTGAACCCTATCAAAAATCTTTGGAGGAAGCTGGAAATTAATGTAAACCAGCAAGAGCCCCGAAACCTGAGTCTGAAGAATCTGATATGGAGGAGGGCCAATCCGTTGCAGTGTATACCATGCCCGGGGGCAAGAACTACAGGAAATGGTCTGACCTCTGTATTCAAACAAAGATTTCAGTAACCATAATTAGTCTGTCTTTTTCAATGTATCAAATACTTAATTATAAAAATGCAAATTTTATTTAAAAGTCATGACATGTGATTTCTGGATTTTTTCTTTAGATTCTGTCTCTCACAGTTAAAGTGTACCTGCAATAAAAATGATAGACCTCGCCATTATTTGTAAGTGGGAAATCTTGCAAAATCGCCAACGTATCAAATACTTATTTTCCCCACTGTAGATCATTATGGTTGCCTACTTCCAAAAACAACACCACAGCTGTCCAACACTCCTGTCAGGGGCCTGTGATCAAATTTTATAAAAAAAATAAATAAAAAAGCCTGCTGATATAGCTTAAGATAGGAACTGATAATGGACGGGGGCTCATATGCTTAATATATATGGGGCTCTGAAACTAGTTAGAGCAATTTTGCACCTGCCTAAGGATGTGCAGTATTGCAGCTCAGCCACATTCACTTCAAGGCACAATCTATAGGCAGGTGTGCTGGTGTTTTTGCAAGAAAGCAACCATGTTTATTACAGCACACCTGAACCTTGAGATAACTTTTTAGGATAAGCTGTGTGTGAGATTTGTGTGTATACACAAGGAGTTGCACTATTTATGGCCATTATATAACTGGTAGATGACATTGTTCAATAGTTTTCCCTCTGCAGGCTCCGTTTTTAGACTAGCTGCTATAATGTCTCCCATATACTGCACAGACAGACTAGTAGACACTACTTTCCTCGATCTCTATAAAACAACCCTTAGAAGAAGCAGCAAGAAGGGCATTACAGACAGGGCTGTCTTAACAGCATTAGAGACCCTTTAGCACAAAAATGCACTGTACCCTGCCTGCACAACCACTAAATGTAAATAATTGATAAAATAATCTAATATTCATTGGTACCTCCCACAAAATCATGATGCGATTTGGGCCTAAACTTTGAATCAATCAGTGATGTAAGATCTACCTTGGAGTGTCTCTGTGCTGTCTGTCTTTAGCATACTTCCCCTTTCCATAGACTTCTATGGGCAGCATAGTAGTCTGAACCCTCAGTCAGATGACAGTCAGTCTACTAGTGAATGATGAGTTTAGGTGGAGCTGACATGTAGAGAAAGATACATTTTTTTCTAATAAAATATATTATAAATCTTCTTAAATTTGCTTGTACTTTTTATTTAAACAATTTCACTTTCAACTATTGGTGTGTAAGTAGTATCAACTGGAGATATAGTATAAAAGTGCACAATTTTGGACCTATTTAGACAAAAAAAAATCACATGCTTTGCATTTTGACTAAATTTGCAATATCCACTGGAGTGCACCAGGAAAAATTAAAATATTTATTAGAAAACGGTGTTTTCATGCTATTTTCTAGGCTATGATAACCTGTATGTGTCTTTCAATAGAAGCATCTATCATCCCTTCTTGGAATATGCCCCCTCGGCACGCATCACTGGTGACAGGGCAGAGATGATTAACAGCCAGTCTCATGCATAAGGTGGCACGTTACTGCTTTCTAATTTAATGCTTTAACAATTGAATTTTTTAGCACTAAAAAGACCAATGATCCTTGTCAACACTGAAGTCTTTAAAGGGTCAATATTTTCTGAGGAGTCAATCAATCCTTGAAATAACAGGTTTAGCATCAACCCTGACAGTAATACAATTCAGAGAAGTAGATATGCACATATGTGATGAAGGCAACCTCAGTACAGCGCTGTGGAATATGACCCTGCTATAAATTATAAATGAATAAAATAAATGTATAAATAAGTATAAGCTAATTTTTAGGCCAGGTTCACATGACTTATTTTGACGTGTATTTTGCAGTACTAATTGTAAGCCAAAACCAGGAATGGATCCAAAACAAAAGAGTGGTACAAGGCTTTCCATTATACTTGTCTGTCTGTAGGTTTCATTCCTGGATTTGGTTTACATTCAGCGCTGCAACATATGCGCCAAAATGAGCCATGTAAGCCCAGCCTTAAGACTTTATTTGGTTGAGAAAATCCATCTTCAAGTACCATTTTATGGCATTCTACATTACCAGAGAAGGTTCCTCGTTCTTGATATTCATATATCCTTTGGAGTAGCCAGCATGTTCCTAAACCCCTTGCTGGGTGCCCATGCAGACTACAGTTACACACTAGAGGTCCCAGGACACCCTGCTTACCGTTAGGCCTGGTTCACCTGGCTTATTGCTGGCGTAATTGCGGGGACGGATTTCGCCCCGCAATTACGCCGGCAGCCGTGCAGCGGGGCGGGGCGGGGGGCCGGCAGCTCGTCCGCCCCATAGACTGTCACTATCTATGGCGCGTACGCGCCGTAAATAATTCACATGTCACTTTCTCCCCGCCCGGCGGATTCGCCGAGCTGTGAGGAGAGACAGAATCCATAGTTCTCTATGAGAACTGTGGATTACCGTAGTTACTGGGACGGATTGGAGCCGTACTGCAGCGCAAATCCGGCGCGCAGTACGGCTCCAATCCGCGCCCAAATAAGCCGTGTGAACATGGCTTAGGGTGCTCTTCCAAAACAAAAGAATTGTCTGAAGTGTGCAAGGACAAATAATTATGAGAAAAGGAGATTTCCTTAAAGGGGTTGTCTCACCATGCTGTTTAACAGAGCCACAGCCAGCTTCAGACTTACAGTTTCTGGTTAGGCTGTGGGTGGGGTCTATAGTAGTGATTGACATATCAGCTCTGCTGTTTCTAGCTATTCCTGTTATAGTGAGATGAATGCAGGAGATTTTTAAAGTGTAGTTCACAAGGCTAGAGAGTTCTAGAGGGTGAAAGAGGGCGAAAGTTTGTCATTTAATTAGGTAAACAAACTCTGTTGCCAAAGATAAGACTCTGCAGGGAGTGACTCTACCTCTTTAGAATTTCCTAGTAAGGTCTATGTAAATAGATTTTCTAAACCAGAGAACCCCTTAAAAGGAATTTATCACTACAAACATATCTGTAATGATGGGTACAGTAAAAATAAGCACTTTTGCAATTGGTTCCTGTTGCCTAAATAATTTAGTATAGCAGCTGTTACCTAATCTGTGTTTATGTGGAGCTACTTCTGCAACCTGGGGGTCAGACCACACTCCCTGTGCTGTGATTGGCTGCCAGCATTTAGTTCAACCTCTAGTTGGGGCATGCCCCCCGTACTGTGATTGGCTGTCCTGCATTCTCTGTGCTCACTCCCCTCTGAGCTGTATGAAACTGTATCCCTGTGTTGGTCTCTGCTCCTCTCTCAATGACAGCACTGATGTGAAGAATCTGGGCAATTACGGAGTCTCTTTAGCTGCCAGGTTCACTCCCCCCACCCATATAACACACCCTTCTACACTCTGCTCCCCGCCTGCCCATATAAAACTCCTTTATACGCACTGTTCCCACAGCCCATATAACACAACCTTCTACACTCTGTTCCCCCCATCCATATAACACACCCTTATACACACTGCTCCCCCATATAACACACCCTTATACATGCTGCTCCCCCATATAACACACCCTTAAACACACTGCTCCACCAACCCATATAGCACACCCTTCTACATTCTGCTCCCCCGCCCATATAACACACCTTTATACACAATTCTCTACCCACTCATATAACACACCCTTATACATGCTGCTCCCCACCACCCATATAACACACCCTTATACACACTGCTCCAACCACCCATATAACAAACTCTTTTACACTGTGCTCTCCCCCCACCCATATAACACACCATTATACACTCCGCTAGACACAATGACAAGATGTCAGTTTCTGTAATATTAGGGGGCTGTATTTTTAACTGTTTACACCAATACAGGTGTTCTAGTTACAAGGATTGCTTGTGCAGCCTGGGAGGGAGGTGACAGCTCTCCAGGAATGAGTACTGAGCATTGCAGGAGGTCTGAAGAGCTGTAACACCCACTCCCTCCCACACAGAAGGACTCAGGAGGGAGCAGAGAGAGGGGGCATGATGAGGTTACAACTCTTCAGTGAGGGAAGACATGTCTACTGGGAGGAGAGACCCGCCCCTGGATTTTAAAATCTAAGCTAGAGAAGGAGCTCAGATCAATGCAAAATCCTGTGGTGAGTAAACCCCTTTAAAATGGAAAGGTTTTGTCCGAACTGGATAACTCCTTTAAAGTGCTTAAGGGGCTTTTCCAGTTCTTAAAAAAATAACAATGTTTCCACCCCAATAAAAGGAAAAAAAAAATTTCTACTTCCCTTCCTCCCGGTTCTAGTGCTGCATCTCTCTGGTGTCTGTTTTCATTTTTGCACTTCTGAACAGGGACGTTCCCCTGCGGCCACTACACCACTCATTTACATAATTTATTTGGTAGTGAACAGCTTTGAACAGTGATGTAGATCAGAGGCACATGACTGCCGAAATCAATCAGTGGCTGCAGCAGTGATGCCCCGTTTGGAAGTACAAGAATGAAAACTGGACTGGAGGAACGCAGCGCTGGAACCGGGGACTGGAGAAAAGGGGAGTATAGTTTTTCCTTTTATTGGGGCCCCAGAGCATAATATTATATTTTTAAGGAATTGGACAACCCTTTTAAATAGGTTCTCCAGTTCAAAAAACTTATTTTCATTGACCCAGTTAAGGATTTCTGATGGGTGGGGGCTCCTCTTATGCCTTTTGTAGAGAGTGGCTACAAGCATCTATCCCTCTGGAGGATCTGTCCTGTCCTGCAATATAAAGGCAACCCATTCATTTAAATTGAGAATGTGTGATGGGAATCTATCACTGTGACTACCTCACATTTTGGCTGGTGGATCCTGTGTTATCTATACATATTGTGTTACTTTTCAGTGTAATCCTGCCTGTGCTGATAATGAGGAGACTGCTGAAAAGTTTTCTCTACAAAACAGGAAGTGTCAGAAAATGATTAGCCCTAGTGGCCAAAGTAAAAACTGCAGGATTTCAGTTTTGTTTTGATTTTTTTTTAAATTGATAGTGACATGGGTAATGAAAATGACACACAACTCAAAAAATGTGTTTAACATAAAAACAGCAGGTCATTTTCTGATGACACATTCCCTTACATTCTCCCTGCGGTGGCGCTGCAGGGAAACAAAACACTTAACACCAATTTTCCCCACCAATATCGGTGACTTCTAAAAACTAATAATTGTTGAATACGTAGAACCTCTTTGATAAACGTAGAACCTCTTTGATAAACATAGGATATATATAATCTGTTTAAAGGGGTTGTCTCGCTACAAAGAATAGCTTTAAAAATGTAGGGAACACTAAATGAAGACATTTTCCAAATACATTGCTTTGTTCTTTTTTATGTTAAAGGGAAAGCTACAAATGAAATTTTTCACCTTCCCGGCTCTATTTTGGGTTTCCCCAAGTGACCGACCTGTTTAAATCCTTTTCCCTGCTGTTTGTTCTATGTATAGCAGGTCGGCGGCAGCCAGATGAGAGCCTGTGTGTTAAACTAACTTTCAGACAAAACTAGAAATTACTACTGTTTACTTTAGATAAATCTCCTGCTAGCAGTTTCAGGGAAGCTTCTAAAGCTAATCTAAACTAATTAGCAGACTGAAAACACAGAGTTGAATACACAGAGTGAATGCACTGAGCTCCTATGCTAATTACAGACAGTCTGACCAGGAAGTGACAGGATGTATCTATGAAACTCTGGGGGGAGACAACCCCTTTAAGGATAAATATATCATCTAAATCAAATGACGATAACAGATCCTGTCATTCTATGGGGAGACATGACTAATTAATAGAAGTATATAAATTACCCCTACAAAAAGAATGGGGAAAGCTATTTTATGTTACACCCCCACCCCCTCCCCCCCCATCTAGAGAACAAAGGATTCAACCTCCAGAGGAAAAAAGTCTTCTTTACCATGAGAACTGTGAATCTATGGAATAGCTTGCCCGAGGAGTTGGGAACAGCAGGAACAGCTGAGGGTTTCAAGAAATGCTTAACTATCTGAAACTAAAATATTAATACTTATGTAGCCGTATAAAATTCTAGACCCAGTTTGATGGCAATTTTGGGAGCCGGAATTAAATATTAATTCAGGGCAGATTGGTTCTTGCCCTTCAAGTCTTCATCAGTAGGGGAAACTAGATAAAAAATTTCCTATCCCTTTCCCTTCATCCACATCTTAACCAACCAATGGTTGAATTTGATGGACATAAGTCTTTTTTCAACCATACTATGTCGTGGTTGCCCTCACATGCTACTTGGAATTTATGTATGTTACTTGGATTTCTCTGATCTCCCATTGCTGTTTTTCAGCGGAAGGCAGACTGCTGCCTATTAATCCTGTTATGGTATCTACAATGCAAAAAATTGGGATTTCCTACTACTCTATTACAACATTATTTGTTATTTTAAGATATAATAGTATATAAATCCATAATGTAAAATAGGAACAGCCACATCATTAGATGCATATATATGAATATTGAGCAACCCACTAATAAGCTTATGTCACCAGGTCCAGCGCATACAGGAGCCAGGCTCTAATCATTTTCTAAGCGTACAGCTTTGTGCTGCCGGGAATCCAGATGATGTCGGTCAGTTGTTGTATCCTCTTCATGGTATGAAGTGTCTGGGACAACTTTCGGCCAAGGGCACGGTCATGTCTTTTCAATAGTCTAAACATGAGTTCACTGTCTCCAAATGTTTTCTATAATGCGACGTGCAGCTGTGCCAGGCAATTCAATCCAACCTCAAAGGCACGCTGCTTTATTTACTGACTTTTACTGACTTTTACTATAACAGCCCCTAATCTGTTATAAAAATGGGCAAGGCTATTTCATGCAAAGTAACACATGGCTATTTCATTACTGGACTTGACAAGTGAAAGGAAAGCAGTACATGGTCAGGTAGTGTCACCAACGTTACTCTGGCAATAATATATATTATCTGTAAACCTAAAGAAAAATGCAATGACTCATTATATTTTCTATAAAGGCTATAAAGGTACTGAAGATAAGGGAGGTCATTGATATGGTCCATGTCAGGTCTATTTACTATCTGCCCTTTTACGACACCATGATGCAGCGAGGAAAATTGACACCGTGTTTGAAGGTATTTTAAAGGGCTCATTGAAAATGAGCTAGGACTCTGCAGCGCCACCCATTGGATGTAGAAATTCTCAATTCACAACCAACTCACTTACTGTAGCATTGAAATGTAAACGTGATTAATGCCATACCAGTTATATATCTGCAAACAGCTGTTTCAGGATGTTGCCCTAATTAGTGCAGTGCAACACACTGAAACAGCTGTATGCAGATGAATAACTGATTGGCTCTAGTTCCATCTACACTATAAGACTTGGATGTGAATTAAGGAACACTACTTCCTTTTTTTTAACGTTATTTTTATTAGCATTTTCAAAATATTAAGCACAAACAAACAATACCCCCAACATGGGGGAAGAACAAAGACAAATCAGGAAAGGGGTAAGGGATGGGAATGTAGGGGAAAGAGTGGATGTAAGGAAGGTTAAATATATATATATATATATATATATATATATATATATATATATATATATATATATAATACCATCTGTAAATATACGAATGTAAACAGAGGAATGGTGGAACTACAATTATCTAGCATAGAACAACATGTCATGTCAAGCAGATTACCGGACAAAATAACAGGGTTCAAGCATGTTCAAAACACAACAACAGAGCAATGGCAGAACCAAATAGAAAAGCAAACGATGCCAGAAATAATGCAGTTCTCTTTCATAAAGTCCAACCTACTCAAATATGGCGTCTAAGACATCCTAGAGGAGAAAAAGTAAGAAAAAAAAAAAAAGGGGGGGGGATATCCAGGGGTGCGCGGGTCCCCCCACAGAAAGAGACGAAAAGAATAATGACCACAAGTGATGTCAGTCTCCACTCAGCAGGGTAGAACACTACTTCCTAGACATGGTGCTACAAGAACCTTCGCTCCTTTCCAGTGAGCCCTTTAAAATATATATACATTTCAGTGGTGTATACTGTAAGTCTCCACACACCTAATCCTACATATAGATTTTTTAACATTTTGCAGTGATTGGCTCCTATTACAGGTTTGGAAGAAAACATTTTTTAATCAGATAACTTCTTTATTGCATTTTCAAAAACACATAGTAACACCACAAGGAGGATCATACCAAGCTAGTTACATACCTAAATAAACCTCCCTCTGATTACCTCCAACTATACTCTTACCACCCGATTAATCCAGTGGAGTTTGATAGCCTGGCGCAGGGGCATAGCTATAGGGGGTGAAGAGGCAGCAGTCGCCTCTGGGCCCTGCACCCCCCCCCCCCCCCAACCCCCCCCCCCCCCCCCCCCCCCCCCCCCCCAAAAAAAACCCCCCCCCCCCCCCCCCCCCCCCCCAAAAAACCCCCCCCCCCCCCCCCCCCCCCCCACAAAAAAAAAACCCCCCCCCCCCCCCCCCAAAAAAAAAAAAAAAAACCCCCCCCCCCCCCACCCCAAAAAAAAAACCCCCCCCCCCCCCCCCCCACCACCCCCCCCCCCCCCCCCCCCCCCCCCCCCCCCCCCCCCCCCCCCCCCACCAAACCCCCCCCCCCCCCTTTCCCCCCCCCCCCCCCCCCCCCCCCCCCCCCCCCGCCCCCCACCCCCCCCCCCCCCCCCCCACCAAAAAAAACAGCCCCCCCCCCCCCCCCACAACAAAGCCACACCCCCCCCCCCCCACCCCCAACACCCCCCCCACCCCCCCCCCCCCCCCCCCCCCCAAACCCCCCCCCCCCCCCCCCCCCCCCCCCCCCCCCCCCCCCCCCCCCCCCCCCCCCCCCCCCCCCCCCCCCCCCCCCCCCCCCCCCCCCCCCCCCCCCAAAAAAAACCCCCCCCCCCCCCCCCCAAAACCCCCCCCCCCCCCAAACCCCCCCCCACCCCCCCCCCCCCCCCGCCCCCCCAAAAAAAAACCCCCCCCCCCCCCCCCCCCCCCCCCCCCCCCCCCCCCCCCCCCCCCCCCCCCCCCCCCCCCCCCCCCCCCCCCCCGCCCCCCCCCCCCCCCCCCCCCCCCCCCCCCCCCCCAAAATTTGGGGGCCCAAAGGTTTTTTTTTTTTTTTTTGGGGGGGGGCCCGGGGGGGCCCTTTTTTGTTTAAAAAACCCCCCCCTTCCCCCTTTCCCCCAAAAATTTTAAAAACCCCCCAAAAACCGGGGAAAAAAAAACCCCCCTTTTCCCCAAAAACCCCTTTTTAAATTTTCCACCCCCCCCCCCCCCCCCCCCCCCCCCCCCCCCCCCCCCCCCAAAACCCCCCCCCCCCCCCCCCCCCCCAACCCCCCCCCCCCCCCAGGGCCCCCGGGGGGGAAAAAAAAAAAAAAAAAAAATTTTTTTTCCCCAAAAAAAACCCTTTTTTTTTTTCCCCCAAAAAAAAACCCTTTAACCAAACCCCCTTTTTTTTAAAAAAAAAGGGAAAAAATTTTTTTTTTTAAAAAAAAAACCCAAAAAAAAAAGGGTTTTTTTTGGGGCCCCAAAAAACCCCCCCCTTTTTTTTTTAAAATTTTTTAAAAAAAAAAATTTTTCCAAATTTTTAAAAAAACCAAAATTTTTTAAAAATTTTTTTCCCCTTTTTTGGGAAATGGGGGAAAAAAAACCCCCCCCCTTTTTTTTTAAAAAAAAAAAACCCTTTGGGGGGTTTTAAACCCCTTTTGGGGGGGGAAAAATTTTTAAAAGGGAAAACCCAAACCCCCAAAAAAAAAAAAATTTCCCTTTTTTCCCCCCAAGGGGGTTTACCCCGGGGAAACCCAAAATTTGGGGGTTTTTCGGTTTGGGGAAAATTTAAATTTTCCCCCCCCCCCCCCGGGAAAAGGGTTTTGGGGGGGAAAAACCGGGAAAGGAAAAAAAATTTTTTCCCCCAAAACCCCCCCCCCCCTTTTTTCCCCCCCCCCCCCAAAAAATTTTTTTGGGGGGGGAAAACCCCCCCCCCCCAAAAAAAAATTTTTTAAAACCCCAAAGTTTTGGGGGTTTAAAAAATTTTTTTTCCCGGGAACCCCCCCCCCCTTTTTTTTTCGGATTAAAATGCCCAAAAAGAAACCCCCTTTCCCCCCCAAAAAAGGGCCCGGTTTGGGGGGGGGAAAATTGGGGGGGGGCCCCCCTTAAAATTTTCCCCTTTCCCCCAAAAAATTTCCCCGGGAAAAAAAAGGGGGTTTTCTTTTGGGGGTTTTTTTTTTTTCCCCCCTTTCCCCCCGGGGGGGGGCCTTTTAAAGGGGGATTTAGGGGGGCCCCAAATGGTTTTTTAAAAACCCCCTTTTAAAGGGGAAAAAAAAAAAAACCCCCCTTTTGGGAAAAACCCTTTTTTTTTAAATTTTTAAAAAAACCCCTTTTTTAAAAACCCTTTAAAAATCTTTAATTTTGGGCCCCCCCCCCAAAATTTTCCTTTTCGGGGAACCCAAACCCCGGGGGGGGGCCCCCCCCCCCCCGGGGGTTTTAAATTTTTTAAAAATTTTTAAAAATTTTTTTTTTTCTTTTTATTTTTTTTTTAAAAAAATTTTTTTTTTAAAAATTTTTCCTTTGGGGCAAAAATTTTAAAAAAAGGGGGTTTTTCCCTTTTTTGGCCCCCAAAATTTTTTAATTGGTTTTTGGGGGGGGGAAAAAAAAAAAAATTTTGGGGGGGAAAAAAAAAAGGGCCCCCTTTTTAAAAAAAAAAAAAATTCCCAAAATTTTAAAAAAAAACCCCGGCCCCCCCCCCCGGGGGGTTTTTTTTTTGGGGGGGGGAAAAGGGGGTTTGGGGGGTTTTCCCGGGGGGGAAAAAATTTTTTTTTTTTTTTTTAAAATTTTAATTTTTTTTAAAAAAATTTTTTTTTAAAAAAAAAAAAATTTTTTTTGGGGGCCCCCCCCAAAAAACCCCCCCCCTTTTTGGGTTTTTTCCCCCCCCGGGGGGCCCCTTTTGAAGGGGGGGCCCAAGGGGGCCCCTTTTGGGTTTAATTTTTTCCCAAAAAAATTTTTTAAAAAAAAAAAAAGGGGGAAAAAATTTTTTTAAAAAAAAAATTTTTTTTCCCCCCTTTCCCAAAATTTTTTAAAAAAAAAAATTTTTTTCCCCCCCTTTTTTTGGTTTTTGGCCTAATAATAGTCCCCCCCACTTCCTTAGCCTTTTAGAGAAAACTTTTCCGCAGTTTTCCTCATTATCAGCACTGGCAGGAAATTTCAACCCGCAAGGGACACCCAATTTTGTATAGATAAAAACAGTCATAATAGGGAAAATAGTCCACAGCTCCCCTCTTCCCCCATTTCCTGACTTTTTCTAAGGTCCAAAAGAACAGGGCCCTTTGAAAAAATCTCCCCATAGAAGTCCCCTTTGGGGCTGCTTCCCGTTCACATGCTCCTATTCCCTAAGCTGCTGTAAAAACATCTATTTAAAAAGAGGTTAAAGCAGTAGGGAAATGGCTGCCCCGCCTTAGTTTTTTACAGGGCAACAGAATATAAAAAAATCTACAGCCAGAAAATTAAAATGGCAAACAAAAAAAGAATAAAATTTAGCTTTTTCTTTTTAAAATTTGTAAAAAAATTTTATATTGGTGAAAAAAGATTTTCCCCCATTTTTAAAAAGTATTATAAGGCTGGTTTTTAACCCCCCCCAGGGATATCACTGGGGCAGGACCCGCACCCAAACGTCATGGGTACCACCCCTTGAATTCGACCATGTCTATTAAAATGTTTTTTGCCCAAATTTAAAACCCCTTTGGGGAATTTTTCCCCCGGGAAAATTTTGGTTTGGGGGTTTCACGTCGTAATTCACTTTAATCGAGATGCTTGCCCAAAATTCGGTAAAAGAAGGGTTATGGGCCCCCTCTTCCCCCGGGTGTACAAAAACTATCGTTTTTGTACGCCCCGGGGGGATAAGTGACATGTCAAAATTTCTTTTTCCGAATTTCCGCTGCGGTTTAAGGGCTGGCAATGGGGAAAGGTGGGGTCTACCCCCCCCCCTTCCCCCCCCGCCGGGGGTACGCACCTTGTTTTAAAGCGACTTTCCCCAAAACATGGCGTTTAAATTTTGGCCTAACTGTTTCGGGCCGCAATTTTTCCAGGGGAACATACCCCTTTTCAAAAACTAAACCCAATTTATGAACAAGTTGTTTTATAAACAAAAGTCGTGCTGTTGCAAAAAAAAATTTTTTTGGGCCCCTTTTAAAAGTGCAAACAGCCAAAATCTTTTCTGCTCCAACCTTTTAAAGGGCCTTTGTTCCCCCCCGGCGGATTTTTGGGCGAGGTTTTTGGGCGAAGTTTTCGAAGCGTTTTCCCCAAAACCGTTTCCCAAAAAACCCCCCATCCATTTAATTGGGTTTTCCCATGTAAAACCCCTTGTAGTTTTACGACCCAAAAGGGGAAAAATCTCTCCTTGGGGGGGAGGAATTTTTTGGGGGTTTTGGGGGTTTTTTAAATTTTCCTTTTTGCCCCCCCCCCTCCCGAAAATGACAGTAATCCATAGGATTAAAGCCCCCCTTTCCCCCTCGTAAATTAAAGATCTATTTTTAAAGCGCGGGGAGATAAGCGACATGTCAATTACTTGCAGCAAATACGTGCTGCGAGTAATGACTATCAATGGGGACGGCGGGCTGCTGCCCCTCCCGTACGTATTAACGCGACTCCCCCAAATTTGCCCCCGGGGTAAAATTTTCGGCCTAACGAAATGCCGCAAATACGCCATTTTGAACATAGGGCCCTTAAACAAAAACTACCCTAAATTTTTGAAAAAGTTTTCAAAAAACACCCGTCGTGCTGTGCGAAGAAACCCTTTCCCCCCTTTTTAACGTCAAACAAACCGAATCTTTTTCAGCTTTCCCAAACCTTTTAAAAGGTTTTTTTAAAAGGGTCTTAAAAGATGGGTATAGAGAATGCAAATTCCAATTATTTTTAAACCTTTCCCGTGAAGATGAAAACCCGGAAAAAATTTGGCATCCTCATCCCTTGGGCGTTTTTTCCCCCAAAAAAAAAATGTCAATCAGAACTAACGTTCCCAGTGCTAGTAAATCTATTGCTTTGTGATAAAAAACCCAATTCAGCTTCAGACAGGAAGTACCCAAGGTGGAGGGGATTGCGGCTTTTAACAAGTAAAAAAACACAAAAAAAAAACTTGCTTTAAAACCCCCCTGACTCCTTTAAGCCAAAGGTTTTTGAGGGCGGAAAATGATGGGTCTATTTTAAAACTGAAAACCCCCAGTAGACGGTGGGACCCGAAGCAGATGCCCAGTGTCATTTTGTGACCATTTTTTTTAAATAGAAAAATTAAACTAGAACAATTAAAACCCACCCTTTTTCAACCCCTTTTTTTAAAATTTTTTTGATTAAAAGAAAGTTTTCCCATGCTGGAAAACCCCGCAGTGATCAGCTGCAATCTGTGGGCAAGCCTGGAAGGAAGTGTGTCATTCCCCTGCAGCACCACCACTGGGAAAATGAAGAAAAATTTCACAGTTTTCATTTTAAAAAAAAAAAGCCTTTTCCATGAAATACATGAATGTGTTGGATCCTCCAGACTCAAGGACTTACCTTTAAAAGATACCCCCTCTGCTCTGCTAAGGGGCCCGAATTTAAAGGAAACTCCCTTTTATTTTTTATGTTTTTGTGCTGGGTTTCCCCTGTTGTTCCCCTAAAAAAGTGTTAATTAATTGTTTGGGTGGACATTACCATTCCAGTTTTCAGTGTCCACTGGAATATCGAAAAAAAAGTTCTTACCCGCTTTTAAAACGGAAATAAGGGAGATTCACACGGCGATCCATAAAGTTTTTTTAATATTTAAAATTTGAGGGGTTGTCTCACTACAAAGAATACTTTCAAAAAGTAGGGAACTACTAAATTTAAGGGTGTTTTCCCCAAAAATAAATTTCGTTGTTCAACTTTTTTTTTTAAGGACTTTCAAAAAATTTTTATTTACCCCCCTTTAGCCTTTCTGGTTCCCCAAAAAAGGGCCGGGCCGGGTACTTTTCCTTCCCCGCTGTTTGTTTTAAAAACTGTTTTCAGGGGAAATAGTCATCACACAGGTCGGGTGCCCCGCAAATGTGATAGCTTATGTGTTTTCTGAAACTTTCAGACAAAAGACTAATTTAAACCCCTTTTTGTTTACCATTAGTCAGAAGCCCTTTTCTGGACCCCAAAAGAAGGGGAATTTAGCTAATCTAGACTAAAAAAAGAGAAGTCTGAATACACCGGGGGTAAAAGGGTTTTTTACGCCGCTGGGGCCAGGGGAAATGCAGAGGCCAAGCGCATTTTTATTCAAGCATCCCCATGAAACTTTGATATTAGACAACCCCCTTTAAAAATTGGGAAAAGTTTTCAGTGTCCCCTTTAAAATCGAAAAAAAAGTTCTATGGGGTTTAAAACATAAGGGTAGGTTCACACGACGCGTCTGATACGGTTTTTCAATATGTAAATTAACGTATTGAAATCAGTCCTAAATCTGCATCCAAAAAACGTGTCCAAAAACTCATCTGTAATGCGTATTTAAATATGTATTTGATGCGTATTTGCATACGTTTTTCAGATGCTTATTTCACTAAGTTTTCTTTTACATTAACCTATAGGGACCCAATGTGGATTTTAGGCTGTAAATGCATCTAAATATGTACAAGAAAGTGTGGGATGTATTTGGATATGTTTTTCAGCCTCCAAAAACAACCCCATTGTTTCCTATGGTGATTTTACATGTGTAAAACGCATCAAGAATTCACAGGTCACTTCTTTGTACACATCTGAAAATGCAAAACAATTATGTATGTAAAATACGTATCGTGTGAACGATGGTAGGTACTTTACATTGAAATCCGTGTGATCTGACTGGAACATTGTGAAATTTCATGTCATTTCATGTCACCTAAAAATTGGGATAAAAAGTGATCAAAAAGTCCCATTGATCCTAAAATGGTACCAATAAAAAGTACACTTTGCATCCAAATTCACGCAGGGAAGTTATTGGTCGCAGAAAGTGGTGCTGCAGCGCAAACGTAAAAAACAAAAATATTTAGATCTTTTTTTAAAGTACTAAAACAAAAAGAAAACCTTTCATATTTGTTATTGCAGGAATCGTATCAACCTGCAGAATACAAACACATAACTTATACCAAAGAGGGAACGCCGTAAACCCCCCGCAAACATGGCGCAAGTACTATGTAGATAAAAAATGATATGGCTGTTGGAAGGTGTCAGGAAGGGGTTAAACATTTACATACGGATGTGACTGAGATAGAAAGCCCTTTTAAAGCTTTGCATTTTAGGTTAGTGCTCTTTAAAGGAAATGTACTACCAAAAAATGACTTATTATTTAACTCACGTTTTTCTGTTAAACACTTTTTTATGATTTTTTGGTTATATTTTTTTTAAAAATTTTTCCATATCGCTTTCAATATTTTAAAAAAAATTCTTAAGTCCTGCAGTTTTCACTTTGGCCACTAGGCCTACTAATAATCTGACACTTCCTGTTCTGTAGAGAAAGATTTTCAGTACAAGCAGGGTCAACTGAAAGGTGACACCAATGTGTATAGATAACACAGAGTCCACCAGTCACAACAGGAGATGTCACAGCTCCCCCTCTCCCCTCCCTGCACACTGACTTCTCCTATAGAAGTTAATGGGACTGATCCAGTTCACATGCTCTTATGTCCATGAAGCTGTTGTAAAGCATCTCTCTAAATTCTGTTAAAGCAGTGTAGGCAAGAAAGCTTTCCCCACAATCATATACAGATAACTGAATAGAGAAATCTACAATAAGAAAATAAAAACGGCGAAGAAGAAAAGAATATGGATCAGGGTCTCGATTTAATAAGTAAAAAAAAAAAATTGGAGACAGACTCCGTTTAAAACAGCTGTACTTCAGTCCTATACACTGTACCATCCACAGTACATGAGAGAAATTCCCTCTGCATTGACAGTGGGAGATAAGGAACTATCCTCAAATAGCACCTCATTCTATTCACAACACGTTCCTGATAATTTGGGAATATCGCTACGAGGCAATGCAACCACGCTTCCCTAAATGCTCTGTAAAGTTCCTTGCAGGGAATCTCCAAGACGCCTATAAGCCTTGCAGTACTTACATTTGGAGTCATCTAAATTTCAGATCAAAGAGTCAAATTATACAGGACTTTTATCAGCCGCACAGAAATGAAGGTGAACGTCTTGACGAGTGACTCAGAGCCGTCTTATTCTCTTCCCCTCCTAACATTTCGCTGCTCTGCCTTGTTCGCCTTGTCTCCTTGTGTACTTTTCCACTTGACTTCACGTATCTTTCCCTCCCCTATAATCAAATCAGTTATTTTTTCACGCTGTGCAGTAATGCTGTAATTTTAAGGGGCTGTCGCATTACTGCATGTGAGATCTCTAGACTGGGGACTAGGAGAGTGGAGGAACAATAAGCAACAAAAAAATGGAGCGAGGACAAAAAACAAAACAAACCACAAATAGTAGTATAACCATAGGACTCAATAAGACTTAACCTTTAATATTCATATGTTACTTTGCTACCTGTCTATCTGAAGCAGATCTCTCCTTAGGGAGAGCACCTGTATAGGTGTGTGGAGATTCGAAATTGCCTTTATGCACTCCACGAAGCATCTGCATATCACAAGGTATTATGGGAAAGGCAATTTCGAATCTCCACACTCCTATACAGGTGTAGAGATCTTCCCTTTCTGAGCTACTCATTGCCTCCCACTAAGCCAAGCTAGCATCGCTCTGCTCTGTACTGACGAGGGGCAAAACCCCAAAACGGCTGTATACAGATGAGTGATGCTGGCTTGGCTAGATATCCCTTCTTGCTTTCCAAAGATCCAGTGGGTCAAAAGCAAATTGAGGATTTGTTACATCCAACAGAGGGCGCTAGAGCTTCTCAGCTCCTTTCCCATAATGCCCTGTGATATGAGGATGATTGGTGGAGTGCAAAAAGGCACGTTCGAATCTCAAAAAGCCAAGATAGGCGCTCTCGCTAAGGAGAGTTCTTCCCTTTCTGAGCTACTCATTGCCTCCCACTCAGCCAAGCTAGCATCGCTCTGCTCTGTACTGACGAGGGGCAAAACCTCGAAACGGCTGTATACAGATGGGTGATGCTGGCTTGGCTAGTTATCCCTTCTTGCTTTCCAAAGATCCACTGGGTCAAAAGCAAATTGAGGATTTGTTACATCCAAAAGAGGGCGCTAGAGCTTCTCAGCTCCTTTCCCATTATGCCTTGTGATATCTGAAGCAGAGTTATCTATCATATGGGATCCCTTTGAAGACTATCATGGACCCTTTCATTTGTATTGGATATCATGGCTTTATCTGTCAAGGGGCGTAAGCTTTTCCTTTTCTTATTAGTATGAGTGTTATATCTATTGCTATATATATTTAGTTTTTTTGCTGTATTTATTTTTGATGTATTGTTTAGTGTCTTATATGTTTTGTGGTTCCCTGTCTCCTATATCTAGTCCCTGATGATCCTTGATATATGAATAGGGGGGTGAAACGCGTTGGATGTTGTTCATTCACTTTTAGTGGCATTTTTTGTTGACATCTTGTATATTGCTTCTAGTTTGTGGTATTTAAATTTTTCAGTGAATTTTTTTATTTTTTCATGTATTTTCTATTGGGTACTTTACATATTTTTTGTAGGGTTACATTAGGATTTGATAGTTTAGGTTCCTGGGTGGAGACGCCCTTATCGGGGCGAATACCCCACATTTGTGACAGGTAGTTATAGTATATAAGGGTTTAGAGTTAAGGGTAATTTATAGGTGCATCTAACATGATTATATTGTTAAAATATATGTAAGTCCGCTCACCTCTTAAACATAGTGCTCGCGTGTGGGATAGAGCTGGTTACGGCCACCGCCCAGTGGTTAACAGACATGCAGGAAACCGCTACAATATCCACCGCGGATGAGTTTAAAAAATCTTGATGCTTTATTAATTCTTCATTAAAAAATACAGATATAAACAAGCCAATGAAACACCCATGCATGGAGGAGCATAAACTAATAACGGCTTATGGGAAAAACAGCTGACGCGTTTCGAAAGAAGAATTAATGAAGAATTAATAAAGCATCAAGATTTTTTAAACTCATCAGCGGTGGATATTGTAGCGGTTTCCTGCATTTTTCCTGCATGATTATATTGTTATCAGTGATATAATATTAATGGTTAAGTCTTATTGAGTTCTATGGTTATACTACTATTTGTGGTTTTCTTGTTTTGGAATATTTGTATAACCAGGTATATGTCTTATCATATGGGTATGCCTTTCTCCCATTTATCCAATTGAGGCTTCAGTGGTTTTTCCCAAAAAACTCTACCATACCATCGTATTACAATCCATGAAATAAGTAGCTATCCAAGAAAATAAGGGACCGTTCACACTGCAATATATGCTCTACATCGGGGGTATCTGTCAGGACAACGTGAATAAAGGTACCCTGATGGTAGATTGCGCTTTTGCATCCAAGTCATAAAGCAAATACCACCAGGAAAACACTATTTTTGCTCTGTTGATTTCTTAGAGGGTGTAACAGCTACTTCACAGTCTCTGGGTTAGTACTTTTATTCATGGTACCCTGAAAGCGATGGCCGGTATTTTGCCATATATATATGGCCCCTTTGTACGCCTACCTCTTAACCTTTTAGTGCATGTGAAACAGTACATGTGGTTAAAGGGGTCTCTTCATCTCGCATTTTGATGGCATATTGAGAGGATGTCCCACTGAAGTGTGATAGCGGAGGAACTTACCTCTGGGTCTCGCCAGGACCTTAGGAACGGGGCACTGAAAGTGTATGGGAGATCCAAGTACAGCTGACCATACCACTACGCTGTATTTGGAACTCCCATAGAACAAAATGGAGAGTAGTGCACGACCAACTCTCCATTCTGTATGGAGACTTTCGGGGAATGTAATTTTATCACTATCGATATGCCATCAAAGTGAAAGATGGGAACACCCTCTTTATAAGGAACTGTATTAGGTCACTCAACCCCTGGCAAGGCAGCTTGCTGCAGCAGAAGGCTCCCCAACTAACAGAAGCAAAGCAAGTTTAAAGTGGTTTTACCACTAAGAAAAATTGATGCAGGAAGCTTACAAATTAAATAATAAACTTTTTCACCATTCACCATCATTTTTGTTTTAGCTGCCCCCTTAGTGATCCATTGTGTACAGTTCGTCTCTAAGGGATCCAACCAGTGATGAGAGCTCCTCAGTCCTGGCCGCACATGCTCAGACATCACCTCTCCTCTCAGGCAGCTACCGAGTGTTCAAACCCTAGGTGCTGTCATTCTACTCCTGTCCTCTGTACTCCTTAGCAATCAATCAAACAGTGCAAATAAATAAAAAGAAAAAAGAAACCTATATCAGGTATGTGCACTGAGATAAAAAAAAAAAATCCATGTGTGGTTCCTGCAGGCATTTGAACGTAGGATCCCTATGCTGAAAGGCAGAAGTGCTAACCACTCAGCTACATTGTAGCTACTCACAGCTCTTTACATAAACAGAACTTTGTTTGATTACAGTGAGCACACTGTGGAGATGTTAGCCTGCTGAGTCACATGATATGCAATTCAAACAAATCATACACGGTCCCTTTTGTACACATTGAAAGCTGAAGCATGAAATGCCTTTGTGATTAAACCCCTTTAAAGGACCCCATCCTGAACATTCATTTGCAGGACTTGCCAGAAACGTCTGTTATGTCCAGGTTCCACCCATGAGATACTTACCTATTTAGAGAACAGGGATCCAGTAACCATTATTTCATTATTCATAGCCCCACCACTTATTCATAGCCCCACCATTATTCATAGCCCCACCAATCTTCATAGAGTTCAATAGAGGGATGGATACGCTTGTATGCCACTCCCCATTGTACCCCATGGAAAGTACAGAAAGACCAAAGGAAACCTGGCTCAAAGAAAACGCAGTCCAATCTGCAGAAGGAGCTGAGCGGAGTAATGTTGTTTTGTGTGAAAATATTTCAATAGGTTGTAACTTATTCTATGCCAAGGAGTGCTGTGGTTGGTCACACTCAGATGGACAGTCTTCATGACTGACATACACACACAGATACCCAGATATAACTAACCAGAACCGCCCACTGGACTCCTAAGTTCAAAATAACCAGAGACTTAATTGGGTTTAATAAAATACAAATTATACTGACTATTTTCCCACAATGCTACATATATCACATATCAATCTGCTCAGCATATCCTGCTCTACAAGGCTGCGTCCACACAGCAAATGACAAAATACTTGTCGAATTCTGAATAAGAATCTGACGAGTATTAGAACAGTATTTTACGCTCGGTGGTTGTTTTTTGGCACAGTTTTCGGATTCGTTTTTTTTCAGATCGTGCATCATAGAGGATTTGTATCAGAAAACTAGCACAAAGCTTTCTGGTCGTTTTTCATGTCATCCTATTTACTTAGCAGTAAATTTCCAAGTGAAATATGGTGGAAGAATGAACATGTTCCAAGTTTTTAGAAAAAACAATGGTTTTGAAATAAAATCTCAGAAAATTCAAGTCATGTAGCCTACAACTTGGATTTTCTATCGAAGTCTATGGGGATGGTTTAACAGTCATTTTAAAAGTCCGGATCCAAGTCAAAAATTAACTATAAACCCTTGTCGTGTAGATGGGCCCTAACACGATGCTAGCAGATCATGTTTAACATGACAGGTTCCCTCTAACTTTAGGTTCCAGTGGGATTTGCACCAATTACAAATCCATTGCATGTCCTGTGGCTTTTTCCAGGATTTAAAAAGAGAAAAAAATTTACTTTAAACCAAATTTATAATAAACCCATGCTCATCTTCAAATCCCCTTCCCCTCCTGTGTTGCCAGTCCACTAGTCCTTGTCAACATTGGCAAAAGCTGTGAAGTCGTAACCATACATAACCATGTCAGCCAATCACTGGTCATGTACCATACTAACTGACATCACTTGTGCTGCTGCAAGTGAGTAAAAGACCCACAAAATAAGGGTGGGCAGCAGGGGTGGCACAGAGATAAGGTGCTTTTTCCAAAGAACAAGAATATAAGTGTTCCACCTTGGATTTGGGTCGAAGCGATTCACGTGGACCCGAATTTTAAGCACCCAATTGTCAACCTGCAAACAAAAATGGGAAACCATTTTCCTTTCTGACAGGTAGGCTTCCGATTGGTTTCCCAATTTTCTCGCAGGCTCCTAACTGGGTGCTCAAAACTCAGCGGGTCCGACCTGAATCCAAAGCACTAGTATTTTGGTTTTTTTTTTAGAAGAAGCACCTTATCTCTGGGCCACCTCTGCTGCCCACCCTCACTTTTTGCTTTTTTTAATCTTTGTTAGCAGCACCAGTAATGTCAGTAAGTACAGCAGACTTGGCTTGCTTGGTCATGTATGGGTTCGGATCGTCATAGCTTTGGCCACTGTTGGCACAGACTGGCAGGGATCATAGACTGGCAACATTGGAGCGGAAGATGATTTTAATTTGAGTATGTGCTTATCATATACTTGGCTATTCTGGCGAAATTGTCCTGGCCTGAATCTGAAGGGCAACACTAAATAGTACCTTAAAGTATCACATCATGAGCTTATTCACTCTGTGATACTTCAAGTGGAGTGCTGTCTGTATTCATGTATCTAGATTTCCTTCTGGATTTTGACTGGCACCCTGTGATTTTACATTGGTGTGTAGTGACAGGATTTTCTATAAATTGTACCTTGTCCCGCCCCCGAGGAACAGTTCTGATAACATTATATAGCTAAACTGTTATTTTTAAGGCATCTCAGATAGGGCCGATTAAGATTTAGGTTAGGTGTACAATAAAATCATATATAAAATATTGTGATCTCAATCTAATCTCATTTGTTGTTTCAGAAAGTTCTGGCCGTGAAGGCTATTAAATATTTAGTCTATGCTGTAAATCAAAAAGCAGCCTGGACACCCACTGACCGAGACTACGCTGGTTACATAACAATACCAAGTGGACGGCACGAACACTGGACTGATTCTTGTTGGTCGCTGGTGAACGCGTTGTTTCTGCGTCTCCGTTTACAGCCTTTCCTTTGTGACTTAGAAGCTTGTGTTCGAGTCTAGAACAACGTGTCACTGTGTAACAAGACAATGCCCCGCTTCAATTGTCTCATGTGAAAGACATGAAAATGTCACATAAATGGTACATTGTTTCCAAATATAAAGCCTTTATGGGAGAAGGGGAATTTACAGTGTATACTGGGGCTCTTGTGTAAGAGGATACACCGCGGTAATGGACGCTTTGCAGATATTGGATCTGGATTTGTACAACATAACATTCACTTTTAAAGAAACATTCGTCAGCACAGTAATATATTAAAATAATTAGCAATAACTTGGCGTGTATCCCATAGCGCTGACACCACAGCAAGAGGATGTTATGTGCATCCCTCTTATCCATAGAATCACAGAATTATGGATGGTATATGGTAATAGTTCTCCCTATATCTTGTTAGAATCCCATCTATTTAGAGCATAATGTACTACTACAAAGGGATCTGGATAAGTAGGAGGCCTTGGCAGAGAAGTGATAGAGGAGGTTTAACACAGATAAATGCAAGGTTATGCACATGGGGAGGGAAACCCCATTCCATGACTACTTCTTAAATGTAAAACCTCTGGTCATAACGGACATGAAGAAGGACTTGAGAATCTTAGTAGACAGTAAACTTAATTGTAGCAGCCAGTGTCAGGCAGCAGCTGCCAAGGCAAATAGGATCATGAGGTGTTAAAGGGGCATAGATGAACATGATGAGAACATTATTCTCCCATTACACAAATCACTGGTCAGACCACACATGGAATATTGTGTACAGTTTTGGGTACTAGTGCACAAGAAATTATTTACAGATGGTTTCCTAGATTATTTACCCCCTCCGTGCTATAGCCTTACAGCCCCCTCCTGCTAAGATATAGCTTCTACACCATAGATCTGGTTGGTAGCCTAGAAAACCCATCTGCAAACAAGCAAGATAGATAACCTGCTATGTCCTCAAAATTAAACAAAATCAGAAGAGAAATGAATTTGGTAAGAATGTGTATTTACTTTTGCCTACATCACAAGTGTCAAACTCAAGGCCCACAGGCCAAATACAGCCCGTCATGTCAATTTATGTGACCCTCAAAAGCTTGGACAGCAAGAATGAATAAGGTCTGGATGCAGGAGAACCTACTCTCCACTTTCCAAGGAGGACACAGCCAGCAGTTGGCAGAGACGGTGGCGAGAGCATACCAAGAAGCTCTATGTGGAGCTCTGACGCACACCTCTATAGTGCTCTGTTCAACAACTTGCAGCCTGTGACACAGCTCTGACAGTCGAACTCAGGCACCTGAGATACCCTTCAATGGCCATTTAAATGCCACAACAATGTTGATGTGGCTCATGGTGAAAAGAAGTTTGACACCTCTAGCCTACAGGTTTAAAGCTAATCAATAAGATGGGAATACCCCTTAAAAGGGAACATGTCACATTGAACACGCGATCTGATGGCAGCGTGTTATAGAGCAGGAAGAGCTAAGCAGATATATAGTTTTGTAGGAAAAGACTCAGAAGAATTTGTATTTTATTTAATTAAATCCCTGGTTATTATGGGTTAAGGAGTCCAGTGGGCAGCATTTTTGGCAGTGACTGACAGCCTTCCTTATATGAGTGCATACAGAGATAGCTGTCAATCACAGAAAAGTCCGCCCACTGGACTCCTTAACCCATAATAACCAGGGATTTAATTAAATAAAATACAACTTCTACTGAATCTTTTCCCACAGAACAATCTATCAGTCTGCTCAACTCCTCCTGCTCTATAAGGCTATGTTCACACGGCTTAATTGCGGGGCTTAATTATGTGATGTCACTAATCCAGGCATAGTGCTGTCACCAGTCCCCTGGTGGCCTAAGGGCTTGTTCACACGACGTTTTGCCGATCCGCTTTTGGATCCGTTTTGCGCAAGCAAAGCGGATCCGCAAAACGGATCTAACAATTGTCAGTGTGATTAACATTGCTTTCAATGGCAAAAGTGCATCGCTGTTCTCACGGGAGATCGCCGATGCGCTTTTGAGAGCTCTTCTGCGCTTTTCGGATCCGGTTTAAGAATTGACATGTTAATTCTTCTTGTGTTCTACGCAAGTGAAAGCCCATAGGGAATAATGGAGTCCGCTTTTGGCACCTGTCCAAAAGTGCTCCACACTCCAGGTACGTATTGCCGGCGCTTTGGTTCCTGAAAGCGCATCCGAAAAGAGAGAGAAAGAGGGAATTTTTTTCAAAACGCATCTGGAAAGCGGATCCGTAAAACGCATGATCCAAGCATACAAAACGGATCCAAAACAGCATCAGCTGTTGCGTTTTTCGGATCCGCTTTTCGGATGCAGTTTTCAGTGCTAAAAAACGTATCCGTAAAACGGATCAAAAACGTCATGTGAACAAGCCCTAAGGTGATCTCTGATGGATCTGAGAGTCAATGAGAACCTATAGGAATTCTCTTGGTGTATAAGGAAGAGTTAACCCCACTCATAGCTTGCTTTCAGTGTGGCATCCAGCCTCTTGAAGGTGAGATGGAGATCATTTGCATGTTACTCTGACAGGATAATTGGGCCCCTCTACAGCACTACATCTATTCTGAGCAAAATGGAATTTTAAGATGTTTTCTTTAACGTGTTTGTCAAGTGCCAGGTCAGCGGATTTCTTTATTTTTCTCTTTTTTTAACCTTCAGTTGGTAACAGAATAAAAGTGTGTGCTTGACTGATTTTATATGTCAAGGTGAACGGTTCTAGGAATAAAAGGCTCTCCAAGTTGTGGCCGCAGATTATGTTGTCATATTAATATTATACGGCTATCTCGTCTTTCTCTCCTCTGCTTGGTGTATTGCTAGATGACCTTCTGCCGTGCTAGCTGGGATCCTTACATTTTTTTGAAAAACAACAATATCTGATATGATAGATGGGAAAAAAACAAGAGCAATAAAATAACTAAACTCAAGTCAATGATCAACAGAATGGTCAAGAGAGATTGTAGTCTTACAGAAAACGATTACCTCCGTTGTGCTCAAGCCACTTCCCTGTTTTAGGATTTTCTCTGCTATATAAAGGTCTGTTATGTAAGACGGTCCTGATCCACCATAGCCAGCCCCTAGGTTGTCCATCCTGTCCTATTTTTAGTACTACTGGGCACAGAGTCAGGCTGGGATGCCTAGGGTCCATCAGTGGAGTTGAGTCTTCAGCCCACCAGTGAAGTTGATTCTTGGACTTACCAGTACAGTTCATTCTTGTGACCAGCGGCAGAGTTTATCCTTGGGGCCCAGCAGAGGCGTAACTTAAAGGGGTTTTGCCACGAAGTAAAATTGACGTGGGAAGCTTGCAAATAAAATAAACATTTTCACCATTCATTATTATTAAAAATTCTGCACCGTTTTTGTTTTAGCTGCTTCTTTAGTGACCCATTGTTTACAGCTCGTCTCCTGGGGATACGACCAGGGCTGAGAGCTCCTCACTCCTGGTCAGACATCACCTCTCCTCTCAGGCAGCTACTGAGTGTTCAAACCCCAGGTGCTGTCATTCTACTCTCGTCCTCTGTTCCCCTTAGTAATTAGTCAAACAGTGCAAATAAATAAAAAAGAACCCTCAATGAGGTCTGTGCAGTGATAAATAGAAAAAAACCTACCACTTCAGTTCATACTTAGGCCCACAAGTGGAGTAGATTCCTGGGACCTAGCAGTAGAGTTGATTCTTGGAGCCCACAAGTGGAGTTGATGCCTGGGGCTCATCAGTGGAAATGATCCTTGGATAGCACAAGTGGAGTAGATTCCTGGGACCTAGCAGTAGAGTTGATTCTTGGAGCCCACCAGTGGAGTTGATGCCTGGGGCTCATCAGTGGAAATGATCCTTGGATACCACCAGTGGAGTTGGTTCTTTGGCCCACCAGCAGAATTGATTCTTGGGCCTACCAGCAGAGTTTATCCTTGGGACCCAGCCATTAGAGTTGATTCTTGGCACCTACCAGTGGAGTTGATCTGTACTGTACTTTACGTTGGAGACAGCTGGGGAGGAGTGGGAGAGACTGGGAGCAGTAAGGACAGACCTGCAATGCCGGGGCTGACAGTGCAAGACCAGAGTGGCGTGAGAAAGAGCTGTGGTGCCGACCTGAAGATGGAGGTTACCAGAGCAAAGCGGGTGGGAGGGAGGAAGGTAAAAAAAAGAGCTGCTGTGCTGTGTTGGCTGGAAGACGCAGTATGCGGAAGAAGGTTTGTGACCTTCCGACGTTATTATGGGGACAGATGTAGATTGCGGACTGCCTGTACTATACTCCATGTCCTGCACCCCCTGAAGATCATTCATGCGGCTGATTTTCTGGGGTTGCAAGGTATGGAATTTAAACTGCACAATATTATTCTAGAGGCAACAGACCCAGCCGCAGCACAATCTCCAGGGGGATGGTCCTCTCCCGTCCCTCCCAAGGCCAGTGGCATCTAAGTGGTGCGCATAAACATGCCGACTGTGGCTCAGTCACAGCTATGTAGTGTTATATCATGTTAGCCATAGAAAACAGTAGAAGAATGAAGACATAAGCCCAGCTACTTTAGAGATTAATCTAATATGTTTGAAGATAAGATTTTAGGATTACTCATTCTCAGCTGGATTTAGGGATAATAAATTGATAACTGCACATGTAAACGAGGGGCAGTCACATCTAAAGGATATTCCAGTTTAGACATATTAATGTTCATTTTTGCATAATAAAAATTTAGCAATTTTCCAAACTCAGGCAGAAAACTGATTCTTCTCGAAGAGACTCAGTGATGTATAGAGACTTAATTACAAGCGATGCTCCATGGAAAAAACTATCCAAATTAGCGGTCTTCCAGAAGGAAGGAAACCAATTCATACTAGCCAAACAAGAGTCTCTTCCAAAAGAAGGTGTGGCCATCTTGAGATTCTTCTTTCTTCCTTCCTTCCTTATGGAGGAAAGCCAATATGCATACTTTTTCCCATGGTGCCTAACTAGAAAATAAGGGCGACATGTCCCAACACGCCAACGCCAGTTTTTTGGTATATTTTGCGCCAAAACCACTTTTGACGCCATATTCTTGTTGTAAATGAACTGTTGAACACCAAAACTAGGCGCATGACACTTTGTAATGCGCCTAAATATGTTGCACTGTGCGCCCCCGTCACGCAATGCGCCTATTGAGGCGCATTACATATGTTATGCGCCTCCATCGGGCAATGCGCCACTATAGGCGCATTACATTTACTACCAATGATATGCTATGCGCTGCGAGATGCGTCTTTTTCGATGCGATGCGTCTTTTTAGGCGCATTACGGTATACCGGACGCCAGTTTTTAGAAAGTATTGGACTTTCAGGCGCACTTTACACTGATTAAATGCGCCTAAAACTGGCATGTATACGCCACTTTTCGGACATGTCACCCTAAGTCTCTATACTTTAGTGGGTTCCTTCAGTGTGAATTAGTACCCCTTTGAGTTGCATCTATGGCAGACCTGCACCATATTGAAGGATGTGGGAGCTGAACCACCCAGGAAAGGCTTAGGAATGGTCGTGATGCCTACCCCCATGTGTAGTACTACCCCCAAATGGGATAGTACCACTCATTTTGGGATGGTGTTTATACAAGGGCCATTGCGGGTCACCAGCAATGCTTTGACGGCCACACCCTGTTTTCCCGAAAATAAAACATTGTCTTATATTAATTTTTGCTCCTAAAGATGCACTATATCTTATTTTCAGGGGGTGTCTTATTTTTCCACAAATAAATTATAGCATGCTATACTAGTGTGTGTGAATATATATATATATCGTTTGACTTATGTAATGTATGTAACCCCCTCGAATGTACAGTGCCCTGGAATCAATGGCGCTTTAAAATAAATAATAATAATATATATAGATATATATATATATATATATTATATAAATATATATATATATATATATATATATATATATATCAAAGTAAAGAGTCACGAACCATAGGATATTTGTATGTAAGAACATTTTATGGCAGTTGCAGTGACTTATCTCAAGGATGGCAAATGTGACATGCTGGGACTTGTAGAACTAGAAGTTCCAGCATACCCCATCAGCCATCCTGTGAGATGTGTGTGTGTGTGTGTATGTCATTGCTCTGTTCTCTCCCCCCATCCCTCTCTTACTTGTACACTTTCTGTCTCCTGTCCTGGGATGTTCGGGACCTGTGGTGACATCACAGTCACATGACCTCCCTGCACAGGTCCTTCAAAGCTCTGCTACAACAATATGTCCCAGGGCCGTTTCTCGGGGTGGGAGGGGCTTGGGAACACCCGATCCTCCCTCCCCTCCCCCTTTCTCTCTGCCCACCCTTCGGGACAGCCCTGTGTATGTGGAGCTGCAGCAATGATTTCCACTATGTCTTATTTTTGGGGGTGCCTTATTTTAGGGAATTCAACAAAATTTCTGATATGTCTTACTTTCGGGGGTGTCTTATTTTCGGGGAAACACGGTATGTTGTGCAGTCTTATTCTATGGCATATTTTATTTAGCCAAGTCGTATCATCTGTTCTGTGCTGATGAGCCCCAGAATCCCAAAACAGCGTGCTAGAGATTGGTGTCTCTTCCTTTTGGGGGAGAGTCTCAGGGACGCCATCAGGGCTGTATTGGTAATATTACTATATTGGGTCCGGATTAGAAAAAAAACTTTGCCCGCAGAAATGGAGCAATATAGAAACTGGTAATGGGTTAAGGGTCTAGACGGGAACCTGGAAACACTAATAGGAGCCCTGGAGACTCTGGTGTGGTTAGTATGAGATTCTCTTTTTTTCTTCTATCTGGGGAAGAGCTGATTTGCAAGCAATATTACCAATTATTTTCTGTATGAATTTCTGACAGTCTTTAAAATCTGTTCTTGCAGTCATTGAATAGAAACTTTCATTGTTTACTCCTGGGGACAATATTGATTCCTGTTCACGTGATGGACATACAAGAGGCCAGACATAGCCATAACAGTAATGGGCCACTGGGGGTTAACAGAAGGTTCCTACTAAATGACTGCAAGCAGAGATCTTGCAGCTTACAGGAAAACTGTATAACCTTTCACTATACAAAGAACATTATTAGAATACATTAGCAGCACAACTCTCCTGCTCTGGCGTCATCTACACCAAGAATGGGACAGCAGGGGCCATAAATTCATAATCCCCTTACCAGTCCTCCCAGATTCATGCCGCAGTACATGTATTTGATGCCAAGAGACAATTCCAGCATTGTAACAGAAAGCCTTGCAGTGCCACGTCCTTATCATCAATGGCACTGATTCATGCATAAATAATTGTTACAACAAATTTAATTCTATCCCCTCTGTTGGTTTGGAAAATGCACAGCAAAACATAAAAGAAGATTGTTCTGCAGAAGAAGGGCATTCCAAATAAATATATGTGTAAATTATTAAACCTGGTAAAATTCTGCCTGCTCAGTGCTTTCCTTTTACCAGAAGACAGAATTAATATTGAGCAGGACGTATGAATAATGTATACGGGGAGGGCCTGTGAATATGCATGGTGCTGTGAATCTATATGCCGCCACCACCTCCTGCTTTACTAATACAAAGGGCGGGGGAGTATATTACACATCTGCATGTGGCCATAGACTTAGCAGTGTGGCTGCCTGGCAGTGCCTAGAAGCCCTCAGATGGTATACTTGTAGTATGGGCACCTACAATAAATCCTTCCATACAGTGTCAGACTGGGATGTCTGGGGCCCACCAGTGGAGGCGATTCTTGGGGCCCACCAGTGGAGATGATTCTCGGACCCACCCGTGGAGTTGATTCTTGGGACCCACCAGTGGAGACGATTCTTGGGACCCCCCAGTGGAGACGATTCTTGGGACCCACCAGTGGAGACGATTCTTGGGACCCACCAGTGGAGACGATTCTTGGGGCCCACCAGTGGAGACGATTCTTGGGGCCCACCAGTGGAGACGATTCTTGGGGCCCACCAGTGGAGACGATTCTTGGGGCACCACCAGTGGAGACGATTCTTGGGGCCCACCAGTGGAGGCGATTCTTGGGACCCACCAGCGGAGACGATTCTTGGGACCCACCAGTGGAGACACTTCGTGGGGCCCACCAGTGGAGCCGATTCTTGGGGCCTACCAGTGGAATTGATGTTTGTGGCCCACCAGTGGAGACGATTCTTGGGTCCCACCAGTGGAGCTGATTCTTGAGGCCCACTAGTAGAGTTGATCTTTGAGGCTAACCAGTGGAATTGTTTCTTGGGCCCACCAGTGGAGTTGATTCTTAGGACCCACCAGTGGAGTTGATTATTGGGGCCCAACCTATAGCAACTGTAAAAGACAGCACATACTATACATGATTCTTGCTTTCTGACTCTCTTTCCCTGCATTTCTCCCTGAAAAGCAGCCCCAGGATTGCTTTTCTCAGAAGCCTACCTTGCCCAACGGCCCACAGGGGGCCTCTGTGGGCTACTCTGAGCCTGCTTCTATACCCACATATCAGTACAGTGACAGGCCTTCTCCCACCGTGGTGCCCTGCCCCTATGGTAGGTGTTCCACTGGATGCACATACCATCTCTTAACAATTTTGCATCACATCTGCTTTGTAGGTTCTGTTCAGAACCTTTGTTCCACAGGTGGAACTGAATCCACTTTGCAATGGACACTAACGACTTCCTATGCATCGTACTGACTACAATGGGTACATTGGGTTTCCACCTTCGTGTCTGTTGTGGATCAGGCTTTATAAAATTGTATGTGCACCATTTTGCTTCCCTTTAAGCAAATGTGTGGTTCACTTAGACATTGCATCTAGTACAAATACGTTAGAATAATACAATCAGATTCTTGATTACACCTACCTAAGTTTCAGACTATGTATAGAAAAATGTACTGTGAAAACTGAAGACAGCATTGGAAAGAGAATAGACGTCTTCCTTTTAATAAGGTTTGGATTTTCACAATGTATGGGGAATGGGATGGTCATGTGCAGGCATATCTACAGCAGTCCGTCTGCTGTGAGCAGATGGTTGTGGTGGTACTATTGGCTTAAAACACACAGACGTTTGTAATTCCATTTGCATCAGGTAAGGTCTGTTTTTGGCTATAGATCCGTTCTGTTTTAAATGGAAAACCACACGGTGATGTAAACCAGGCCCATGTCAGGAAGGTATGGCAAATGAACAGGCTATGCCATGGTTAACAGGAAAGCATGGCGAAAACTGGCCTACAATATCCAAGGATTGTAATACTTGTCTGATAGGTGCAGGTCCCATCTCTAAAATCCACGCCTATGTCTACACCATGGTCCCCTTATCCATTTTTCTTGTCTGTGCCATGGCTGCACAAAATGGACAGGTGTCCAAATCTCCTATTACAGCTATATTGGTGCAATAGAGGGGTGTCTTCTGCTCAAGACTCAAAAGAATGAAGAGCCATTAAAAAAGCAGTTCCTGCTTTACCACGAGCAATACACATGCAATTTAAAGCTCATAAGCCCCAAACTTATCATGTACTATTTAAAATGTTGGCACCTTTAGGTCACCTAGGCACCATGGATCAGTAGAGTCTATTACTTCTGCATCTGGGCATACATTATATTTTTCTTCATTTATGTGACCGTTTGACATGTAATCTCAAACTTCTGCTGCACTGACCACCGTAGGAGAAATATGTGGTCAACCACCATGTTTTTCAGGAACCAGAACATGGGGAGTATCAATAGTCTGGTACTGAGAAGTGGTATTGCTGTTCTAGCTCCTGAAACATTTCTCTGGTACTGAGAAATAGTAGTCGCCCTGTTCTGGCTCCTGAAACACCTGGCGGCTGACCACATATTTCCCTGGCAGTGGTCACTAGTGCAGAAGTTTAGGATTCCATGTCAAACAGTCACATGAATGAGGAAAAATGTAATGCAGGCCTAGGGGCAGAAATAGCTGACCCTACTGTGCCCTGGTGCCTAAAGGTCCTAATTGGCGTATGGAGACTTACTTTAAAGGGGTTGTATCAATGCACTGATTCATCTTACCTCAGTCCTGTTAACTTGGTTTCACTTTGAATTCAGGGGTGAGTTTACTGGCTTACACTATGCTGCAGTAGAAGCCATGTCTGTAGATATAGAAACAAGTGCGGGCAGCCTATCAGGATAGATCTAACAGGTCTGCAGCTATAGCGACCTGAGGAGCTGATGCAGCCCATACAAGAGGGGAAATTGAGGAATAGGTAGGATAATGTTAATGGACATATATTAGAAAGTGACTTGTTTTTACAAGATCTTTAACATAAAAGTGATCCTCTGTTATTGTCACTTATCAAAATGTTATATGGCTGTATGAAAATCTTTAATAAAAATCTATATGGGGAAAAGAAAATGATCCTTGTAGTGAGACAACCCCTTTATGGCAACACTATGTGAAGAAATAAGAGAATCTGCTACATACTACCCAAAGTGGATGAGACACCCACTTGCAGACAGCTATTTCAGGATTCTTGCCCCTCATCAGCACAGAGCAAGTAGAGGTTGACATTGTTTCTCCTTGAAGAAACCTAGTTGGTTTCATAAAAGAAAGACAAAGCAAAAAGTATGCATCAGAGGTGTAAGTGTTGGCAGCTTCCAGCAGCAGGAACCAGGATGATAAAAAAGAGGTCGCTAAGATTTATATGTCTAAACAAGTATACAACACAACAGTCTACAAAACCTCATTTCAAGTTTGAGAAATTATTTGTCAGATTGGCACGGATTTCCTGTGCCAGCCAAGGGCACTCATAGCCTAAAAGTACACAGTGGATCTGAAACTGTTCTAATATTTATAAAGCGCTGTTTGATCCCGGAGGATTGCGGAGCGGCCGGAGTGATGTGCTGCATTCTGTGTTATTTCACTCCAGGCAGCAGAAGGATTAGGAGAAGCTCTAGGCTGATGAGATCCATACCTGCAGAATACGGCTCCTGCTTCTCAATGTAGATGAACTCCTTCCTCTCGTACTTGGCTCTAATCCACTGCTCACGGAGCACTCTGCAAGCACAAAGGACACCTCATTCAGCCAGTACATCAGACACATTGTCAATGCCGCCTTATCTGCTCACACGTGTTACTCAAACAGCCAAGGATCGATAAGTCGCCGAAAATACAATAAGGTCACGGAGCGACCATTGTCCCTGTCATGAGGGAGAGACATTCTGTAGGGGGAGTTGGACGCACATCAGGTGGTCTTTAACCCCACATCAAATGTTTGTGAGCTTATGATATGTTTGCTTTGTTTATAACCTGTAATAGAGATGGTATTAGCTTAGATATAGGTGGCATATGGCTAGGATATGCCAACAGTGTCTGACCAAGCCTGGATTGTTAGGATAAAGTAGCAGTATCACTATAAAAAGCCATGCTATTACGTTATGAGAATGACCTGGACAACCCCTTTAATACACAAGACCAAGTAAAGCCTTAATATAATGAATTACTCACTGGCAGTCGGAAGCTGTTGGCTTGTAATAAAATGCTGGCACTTTAGATTCAAACTTTGCTTGTGCAACTTTGTTTCCCAGGCATGACATGTACTGAAAAAAAACGACAAATATAAGCAATGTAAGCAGCATGTACTAAAGAACAGCAAAGTCAAAAGCAACAACTATAGGACACTGTTTGCACTTGCATGGGTTACCCGACAGAACCGATGCTGCCCCATATTTCTACATATAGATATCATATATGAGGCTTCTCGGAAAGTGAGCATTGTCAAGGGTGACGTCAAGCCCAGCTCTCTCTCTAATCAGGAGGGAAGATATGGATGTATCCAGAGAAACCTGTATACACACACACATATACACACACACACACACTCTTTGTATGTATGTATATATATATATATATATATATATATATATATATATATATATATATAAATATATATATATATATATATACACACAAACAATATATATATATATACACACACATATACATACACACATATATATACACACGTATACATACACAGACACAAATATACACATACATATGTATACATGTATACATACACACATATACATACACATAAACATACACACAAATACATACACAGACATATATATATACACACATACATATATACATACACACACACATATATATATATATATATACACAAACATACACACATATATTTATATACACACACAAACATACACACACATATACACATACACACACATATATATATACACACAAACATATACATATATACATACACATATATATATATATATATATATACACACACAAATATATACATCTATACATACACACATACACTCACCGGCCACTTTATTAGGTACACCATGCTAGTAACGGGTTGGACCCCCTTTTGCCTTCAGAACTGCCGTTGCAACGATGCTCAATTGGTACCAAGGGGCCCAAAGAGTACCAAAGAAAATATTCCCCACACCATGACACCACCACCACCAGCCTGAACCGTTGATACAAGGCAGGATGGATCCATGCTTTCATGTGTTGTTGACGCCAAATTCTGACCCTACCATCCGAATGTCGCAGCAGAAATCGAGACTCATCAGACCAGGCAACGTTTTTCCAATCTTCTACTGTCCAATTTCGATGAGCTTGGGCAAATTGGAGCCTCAGTTTCCTGTTCTTAGCTGAAAGGAGTGGCACCCGGTGTGGTCTTCTGCTGCTGTAGCCCATCTGCCTCAAAGTTCGCCGTACTGTGCGTTCAGAGATGCTCTTCTGCCTACCTTGGTTGTAACGGGTGGCTATTTGAGTCACTGTTGCCTTTCTATCAGCTCGAACCAGTCTGCCCATTCTCCTTTGACCTCTGGCATCAACAAGGCATTTCCGCCCACAGGACTGCCGCTAACTGGATGTTTTTTCTTTTTCGGACCATTCTCTGTAAACCCTAGAGATGGTTGTGCGTGAAAATCCCAGGAGATCAGCAGTTTCTGAAATACTCAGACCATCCCTTCTGGCACCAACAACCATGCCACGTTCAAAGGCAAACAAATCACCTTTCTTCCCATACTGATGCTCGGTTTGAACTGCAGGAGATTGTCTTGACCATGTCTACATGCCTAAATGCACTGAGTTGCCGCCATGTGATTGGCTGATTAGAAATTAAGTGTTAACGAGCAGTTGGACAGGTGTACCTAATAAAGTGGCCGGTGAGTGTATATATACACATATATATACACATACATATATATATACACATACATATATATATACACATACATATATATACATATACATATATACATACACACACATACATACATATATATATATACATATATATATATACACATACATATATACACACATATATATATATATATATATATATATATATAAATATATATATATATATATATATATATATATATGTGTCTGTATACATCAGATCACTACAATTTCACATTGATACGAAATTTCTTCCTTATAAGCACACCCTGTGCATTTCCCAGATTCATCCCTACTACTTAGCGACAAGGAAGAACTGGTTTTCTTTGCGTGACTACATAGGAGGTAATTAAAAACCAACTGTAGCCTCTACTAGTATATCAACCCCAGCAATACAATACATGATCCCATCAGCCTTTATGCTGTGACTTTTGAGTTTTGTTTTTGGTTAAAAGGGTTTTCTCACTACAAAGATTAGCTTTCAACATACAGGGAACGTTAAATCAAGACTTTTGATTTTACCTTGGTCATGAGATAAGAGATTTATCTGTTCTCAGTGCACACAGGTTTCTCTGGATATCTTCCTTTCTGATTAGACAGAGAGCAGGGAGTGATGTCACCATGGACAGAGCTCACTCTCTAAGAAGACTCATTATCTCTAACAAGATTAGCTGTATGTTTACATATAAGCAATTGCTTTCAATCCTCAGAGCAACTGTAGCTTTCTTTACTGGAGATTAAATCTCCTGCACTTACATTTATAGGGTAGCTAAAGGTTCTAATCACTGCTATAGACTCTTCCACAGCCTGACAAAGACAAGGCGAGTGTATTAGGTAACAAAAGGTGAAAGGAACTAGAAAGCCTGCCTCTCACACAGGAGGATCCAACAGGGGTGTTTCGGCAGTTAAGAAAGCACGTTGGTCCTTAAGGGCATGATAAGAAATAGAGGTTAAGACTCATACTTACCTCCCAGACGCTCATGCTCAGTTGCGGCGGTCGGTCTGTTCATCCCGCTGAGGCACAGGAGGATACAACATATATGTGCATTGCACGGATCATTGCTTAAAGGGGTGTTTCAGGAGTTAAGAAAGCTCATTGGTCCTTAGGGGCATGATAAGAAATAGAAGATAAAAACCATACTTACCTTCCGGACACTCCCATTCAGACCCGGCGACCAGTCCCGAGACCCCGAAAGTAGAAGTAAACCATTCATTGATCATGTGACACGTACAGCCAATCAAAGGCCACAACAACATGTGACTGCTGTGGCTGTGATTGGCTGCATCTGTCATGAGAACAATGAATGGATTGCTGCTACTTTCGGGATCTACGGACTGGTCGCCGGGTCTGAATGGGAGTGTCTGGAAGGGAAGTATGATTTTTATCTTCTATTTCTTATCATGCCCCTAAGGACCAACAAGCTTCCTTAACTCCCGAAACGCCCCTTTAAGCAATGATCCGTGCAATGCACATATATGTTGTATCCTCATGTGCCTCAGCGGGATGAACAGACCGGCCGCCGGGACTGAACGGGAGCGTCCGGGAGGTAAGTATGAGTCTTATCTTCTATTGCTTATCATGTCTCCACGGACCAACAAGCTTTCTTAACATCCAGGACATCCCTTTAAGTGGAAACTGTGTTATGCCATAAATGTGTAATAGGTGCAAGTCCTAACATTTCGAGGACGCACCCTGAAAAACATCTATATTTTGGAATGGCGAGATTGTCCAAACCCAGTCAGTCGGTACAGCCATGCACTGCCACTATCATACATCAATGGTATGCCTATTGATTTTTCAATGTGATTGGTGGAAACATCCCTTTAACATTTCCTGCCACCTAAAAACTACAGAATCCAAGTACAACCCAAAGCAACAACAGCAACATAAAAGGAATGTATCACACACATTAATAATTAAGCCAGATACTAATACATATTTTATTATATTTTATACGGTTTTTATATTTTGATTGTTTTTTTTCCTATATGTGGTTATCAGGGCAGCCATCTTTTTCTTATTTTTCCCTATGGTTAACTGAGTTTTCTTCATTAGAAACAAAGGTCACAATCACGTAACACAATCGACAAGCATCATAGATTACGTAGTACAAACGACACATCATGAGGTGTCTGGGAGGGCAGCTATCTTTTCACTATAGGAACCTGTGAACAGGAGACAACTCCTTTATTTCTATGGGATAGTGTTGTGGGCATGCTCTGTTACCTGGTCGGTGGTCTTTGTGCAGGAAGAGCAATTCCCCATGAGTGGGTTTGATCCATTATATTGTGGTACCTCCACCATATGAAGTTAGTGTTGACATGCTCCTTACTTTTAGACTATCATGTCTGAACATCAGACCATTATTTTTTTAATGGCTTTTTTGTCTTTCTTCAAGTAAACCTGTTATTCTGCTCCTTCAGATAATGTTGAATTATAAACAAATGGAAACACATCTAGGATCATATAATAGGGTAAAGTTAGAGTTTAGAGGGGTATTCCCATCTCATCAATCAGCTTTAAATGTGTAGGCAATGGTACATAAATACTATTACCAATACATTGCTGTTTTGATTTTGCTTTCTTTCAGTGTTATAAAATTTCTCATCTCCTGCTTGTTTACTGAAGGTTCCCTAGGTAACTGACCACCTCGCTCTAGCAGCCCTTGTTGGATAGTGACATTACTCCTTGCTATGTCCTATCAGCAGCACAGTAGCTTGGTTATATTTCTTACTCATAAGCTTTATAGCTATGTAGCCTTGGACCCTACAGTTAAAATCCCTCCATCACCAATGTCCCTCTAACAGGCTCATCTAGGAATAGCAGAGCTGATATGCCAATCACTGTAGAACCACCTACCATGAAGTGGGAGTCTGAAGCTGTCTGTGAAGAGCAGGCTCTGTGATACTCACTTTAATAAGGGATAGCTTTGCAGGGTCGCCCTTTTAGGGGCAGGTGCTCAATTAAAGGACAGCATAGGGAACTCTTTAGGGATAGATCTTCTATGTCACTTCTTTCTTCAGTGACACCAGAACTGATGCGTTTAAAAGAGATGTGTTGCCAATATTTTTAAACTGATTAATAAATCCAGATAATGATAATCTTATCTTCTTATCTGTTTATATTTCCTGATTACACATTTTAATTCCCTTTTCTGTATAGAATATGGGGGCAGCTTTTAACATTTATAAAGTTGCTTTACAGCAGCTACATGGACCCAAGAGCCTGTGCATAGGAGCTGAGTCATTGACTTCTTTGAGAGGGTATTGTGGGCATGCTCTGTGAAAGAAGTCATTGTGCATGAAGAGGGAGGAGCTGAGCTGTGAGCATCATCTATCAGATTCTGTGTTATTTATATATATGTTTGCCACCTGTCATTATAATCCTGCCAGTGATATTAAAGAGGCTGCTGAGAAGTGATCTCTACTGAAGTGTCGGAATATTATAAGTCTTAGTGACCAGAGTGAAAACTATAGGGTTTAAAGATTTTTTTTTTAAATACAGTGACATTTAACGGTACTTTTTTTAATTTAAAACCCCCAAAAATGTTTTAACATAAAAACACAACTAAAACAAAATAGTATCTCACAAAAGTAAGTACACCCTTCATATTTTTGTAAATATTGTATTATATTTTTTTCAAAGGACAGCACTGAAGATATGACACTTTGATACAATGCAAAAGTAGTGAGTGTACAGCTCGCATAACGGTGTAAATTTTGTGTGCCCTCATAATACCTCAACACAGTCATCAATGTCTAAACTGCTGGCAACAAAAGGGAGTGCACCGAAGAGCAAATGGACAAATTGTGTCCAATTTGCCATTTTCTCTACCTGGTGTCATATGACTTGTGTTTCAAGGTCTTAGGTGTGAATGGGGAGCTGGTATGTTGAATTTGGTGCTATCGATCTCACACTCTCTCATACCGGTCACTGGAAATTCAACATGGCACCACATGACAAAGAGGATTTGAAAAAAAGAATTGTTGCACTACAAAAAAATGGCCTAGGCTATAACAAGATTGCCAGCACCCTAAAACTGAGCTGCATGATGGTGGCCAATACATACAAGACCGGTTTCACGCAGACCTCGCCACGGTGGACCAAAGAAATTGCGTGCACATGCTCAGCGTCATATCAAGAGATTGTATTTTCAAAATAGACATACGAGTACTGCCAGCATTGCTTCTTAGGTTACAAGGATGGGGGGGTCCGCTTAGACCATATGCTACACAATACATCAAATTAGTCTGCATGGCTGTCTGCCCAGAAGGAAGCCTCTTCTAAAGATGATGCACAAGAAAGCCCACAAACAGTTTGCTGAAAACAAGCAGACTTAGGACATGGATTACTGGAACCATATTTTGTGGTATGATGAGACCAAGATAAACGTATTTGGTTCAAATGAAGTCAAGTGTGTATGTCTTATCCATAGTCAAGCATGTGGTGGGAGTGTCACGGTTTGGGGCTGCATGAGTGCTGCCGGCTGTGGGGAGCTACAATTCATCGAGGGAACCATGAATGCCAACATGTACTATGACATACGGAAGCAGAGTATGATACCTTCTCTTCGGAAACTGGGTCGCCAACACACCTTCAAGATAACCACTTCCTTGCTAAAGAAAATGAGGGTGAAGGTGCTGGATTGGCCAAGCAGGTCTCCAGACCTAAACCCTATTGAGCATCAGTGGGGCATCCTCAAACAGAGGGTGGAGGAGAGCAAGGTCTCTAACATCCACCACCTCCGTGATGTCATGGAGGAGTGGAAGAGGATTCCAGTGGCTGCAACATGTGAAGCTCCAGTGACCTCCATGCCCAAGAGAGTTAAGGCAGTGCTGGTGGTCACACAAAATATTGACACTTTGAGCACAGTTTACCCATTGTCACTTAGGGGTGCACTCACTTTTCTTACCAGCGGTTTAGACATTGATGGCTGTGTGAGGAGTTATTTTGAGGGCACACCAAATTTACATTGTTATACAAGCTCTACACTGACTACTTTATATTCCATCAACGTTTCATATCTTCATTGTTGTCCAATGAAAAGATCTAATAAAATATTTACAGAACTGTGAGGGGTGTACTCCCTTTTGTGAAACACTGCATGCCATTTTCTGATGAAACTTCCCTTTTAAGTGTATAGAGCAGGACCTAAGCCACTAATCGGAAGATCTCTTCTCTTCAGGGACCTTATAATGTGAAGAATATCAAGTTTTGCTGACAACAGGGCTGAATTTATTACATCTGGCAGCCTGGGACTAAGGCCATGCACGTGGGATTGGAGTGACCTATGCATGATTTGATACATTAGACCACAGGTGTCAAACTGCTAGCCCTCCAGCTGTTGGGAAACTACAACTCCCATCATGCATTTGTATAATCTATAACAGTGGGCATGATGGGAGCTGTAGTTTCCCAACAGCTGGAGGGCCGGCAGTTTGACACCCCTGCATTAGACCATTAGGTTTGATAGCATCAATGCCATTTCACTGTGCTTAATGTGATTTGGTGGAATCTGTTTGAGATTTTTTTAAGTCATAAGTAGTAACCAGAGTTTTCTGTCAATGATTGATGGCATCACACGAGCTAACATAATCTCATCTCCCAATCTAGAGACATAGACCCAAAGAACTTAAACCTACTAAATTCTGCTAAAAATTGTATCAAGATCTGGCACAGTATAAAGCTGGCTTAACATGGAAGGTAAAGGTCAGTCTACAATGTCTGGGGGCCTCCTGACTGTCCCCTGACAACAGATGTTGGTGAGGGAACAAGGGTTGAGTGGACATGTTGGATTTTATGACAACCAGTCCTTTATTCTAAAAAAAGATAAAATGATGCCAAAGGGTCTATAGAACGCTTATTGCTCTCCCCATTAAAATTAACCTGCACACCTAACAGAGGAATCAGGAGTGGATAGTAGAGTTAGGAAGAATAACTGTGGGACACCTTAAAAGGACCCGTGAAAGCCCCTGATATGACCGATTAGTAAATCCTTGTGAAATAACAATCCTGCGCCTCTTCTCTTATAACTCTGGGTTGTGCTGTTCCTCTGTTATTCCTCCTAGAAATGTATGTCTGAATCAGTTAGGTGGGCCAGGGGTGTAACTACCTTGGTAGTAGATGAAGCAGCTACTACGGATCCTTAGTGGCGGGGCCCCGTAGCAGTTGGTAGTGCCTCTGCTACCCTGATGCATCCTGCCTGACAGGACTGCCCCGTCTTAGCAGAGCAGAGCGCCCCCAGGGTCTAACTGCTGCTTAGCTAGGGCCAATCTACCTACTTATCTGTAGCCTACCTAACTGGGAGCTGTCTACCTACCTACCTATCTATTGCCTACCTACCTAGGGACTACTAATCTAATGGGAGTATGAGGGTCTAACTACCTGGTAACATGATTCTGAGGGGTACAGGCCATAGCTGTAGCTATGTTCTGTAGCTGTTCCTCCCCTCCCCTCTAGGAGACTAGGCCTCTAAGCTATGGCCTGTACCTACTCTCTCACCCCTGGGAAGATTGTACAGAGGAGGGGCACAGTGAGTGAGGTGCTGGAAAAGTAAGGATTCTAAGATATTTGTGTCCAAATATGCAGGGACGAGTGGTGGCCGGGAAAAGTCAGCATGACCGGATGTAAAACAAAAGGGAAAGTCAACAACTCGTTAGAGAAACGTCACCTGTGAGTCACAAGATTTAGCTGCACTGTAAATCACTTATGTCTGCAGAGTCTGTGTAAACTGGTATCTACCACTATATGGTGACTGTATGGTGGTTATATATAGTCTGCAGAGTCTGTGTACACTGGTATCTACCACTATATGGTCACTGTATGGTGGTATATATAGTCTGTAGAGTCTGCATACACTGGTATCTACCACTATATGGTCACTGTATGGTGGTATATATAGTCTGTAGGGCCCCTGTGTACACTGGTATATACCACTATATGGTCACTGTATGGTGGTTATATACAGACTGCAGAGCCTGTGTACAAGTATCTACCACTATTTGGAGTTAGTATACAGTTTGGTGGGCACCTGTGTACAATGGTACATTCCACTGCGAAGACGAAGCTGATATGCTAATAATTGCTACAGAACCACTTACAGCCTGGCCAGGAAGAGACAGGAAGCATTAATCTGAAACTGCTTGTGGCTCTGAAACAGCATAGGGAGGCAACCTCTTTACGTGCTGTTGATTTCTGGGCAACACAAGAGAATTGGAAGAGAAAAATCCTTTCCAAGTCCTGAGAACATATTGTACCATCATACTGTATACACCAACACAATTTCCACTATCAATATATGAAGCTAAACAGGTAATAGCAGTAATATACTGACAGAAACTTTCTATAACAAAGTAGCTCCATAATACATTTCCCAGTTCATCTGAAGGCTACAGATCTGCAAACACTTGACATCGTTACGTGAAAAGTCTCTTGCGACTACGTCTTAAGAATGATCAAATAGCTGAAGGAAGACTTTTCTTCCTCGCCTTTCACAACGGACAGAGGTGTCTGATCAGTCATGTAACCATTTCTGGAGAAACGCATCAAAAACTCATCGCCTTTGGATTTACGAGGCTTTTTGACATTGTGATGTTTTTATTTTAAACAGACAGGGGAAAAAAAATCAGGGAAAAAAGCAGACTGGGTAAAAAATACCATAAAAAAATCTGCTTACTGACTTAACCTCTCAAACTGCTCCTGAAACCGGCTACAGAAGCACAGATCATTCTGATGCTATAGACGATAATAAGGTTCAGTGCTGCTCGTCTGGCTATATATAGTCTAAAGATGACCATACGCCATAGATAGAGGTCGGCCGAACTTGCAAATGTGGGGGAAGAGAAATGATAAACATTTGGATTTAAAACCCCCTTTAAACCGAAAGCCCGAAAGTAGTTAAAGGGTTGTTCGCTTCAATGATTGGGGTTTTAATTTAAAGATCTTTAAAAAAAAAAGAGCTTTTAAAATATGTTCATTTCAAATGTTCTATGATTTTGAGCAAACCCTGTTGTATTACTACATCAGCTTTTCAAATCTCTTATAGCCGACCTGTTGATCCTTATCTTACTGGCTGTCAGGGGCTGAATGACTCATACCTTTTAAACAGGGCAAGCAAGAGCCCCTCCCCCCACAGAATGCCTGTAGTGGAGGGAGGAGGAGGGGGGGGGGGAGGGAGGACTTGGGTCTGTGTCCGAGCTCCTGGATTAAACCCTTGTGTCCCTTTCCCCCTGCTCTCTAACAGATAGATGTGACGCATGACCCCCGTCGTTACTTAATCAGATATTCTTTGGAACTGGACTATACTAAGTACTATACAAATCAGGCATAGGAATACTTTATGTTCTCCTGTAATTAGGGACACATCTGAGATAGTAACATGCCTTGTTTGCTGGAGATGTGGGACTTAAGACTCATGCAGGAGATTTGGTAACACTTGATCCTCTCTGTCTGATATTAGCACACCATTCACATCATAGATCAGCCACTCTCTGACAGACCTAAAGGGCACACACATGGGTGAACATCTGTAGAGCAAACCCCTCCCCTCCCCCCTGTATAGAATTACTTAGACTGCTGTGTGACTGATAGGAGGGAATGAGTGAGCAGAACAGAGCAGACCAAGATAGCACGCCCCTCAAGTTCAAGCTTACCAGGGACACTGACAGCTGAAAGCTCGTAATGAGACAACTCCTTTAATGACCAGAACATTTTTTTTTAGTTTTTGCCTCCTGGCGTTTCAACAGTTGTAACTTTTTTATTTTTTCAATGACGCAGTTGTACGAGGCCTCGTTTTATTTGATACAAGGTGTACTGTATGGGGGAATAGTTTAAGTTCACTTATAAACAATTGCAGACATTTTCTTAAATTTTTTGTTTTTACTTTTTTTTTACACCATTCACATTTCACACGTAATAACTTGTTAGATTAATTCTACAGGTTATTACGGTCGTGTGGATACCGAATTTGTTTAGGTTTTTTGTGTGTGTAATGTATTCACAATTATTTTTTATTAAATTTTTATTATTTTATTTTTTTTGTATTTATTTTTTTTTACACTTTTTATGTTTTTTACTTTTTTTTTTTTTTTTTTTTTTAAATCCATGAAGGGAGAACTGTTTTACTTTTTTTTTTTTTTTTTTTAAACACTTAGTAATGTATTAGCATATTCATATATGCTAATACATTATAATCTGTGTCAGTCTGACACAGGCAGTGATCAGGACAGCACACAATCTGCCCTGGTCTCTGGCTTGTTACACAGACAGCCCTGGGGCTACTCTAGGTCCCCAGGGCTGACTGTGCAGCCATTCCCCGGACTCTATCAGGTCACCCGGTGTTCCGACCACCCGACAGAGCAGGGGAACCCTTTGATTGCGCTGCGGTGACGATCCGCTGCAATCAAAGGGTTAAAGCACCGGGGTGCGGAAGTTCCCCCGCTCCCTGGTGCTTGCAGGAGATGCTCTGGGATCAGGGCTGTATAGTACAACCCCGATCTCAGCGCAGCTGCGGCGCCGGGAGCTGCAAACTCCAATATATGCAGCGACGCCAAAAGACATCGCTGTAGACTGACGACCTGCAACAGCCAACGTCAAAAGTCGGTGGCCGGTCGTTAAGGAGTTAAAGCTTTTGTTCCTGTGGGAGATAGCTCACTACTGGACCCATCAGGCAGTGGGTTGTATCCTCCTTCACCTTAAAGGGGTTTTGCCACAAATTAAAATTAAGTGGGAAGCTTTGAACTTAAGTAATCATTTTCACCATTCATCATTAGTAAAAATTCTGTGTCAGTTTTGTTTTAGCTGCTCCCTTAGTGATCCATAGTGTACAGCTCATCTCTAGGGGATCTGACCAGTGACAAGAGCTCCTTAGTACTGGCCGCACATGCTCAGACATCACCTCTCCTCTCAGGAAGCTACTGTCAGTCTCTTCCCTTCCTAGTAAACATATACACTCAACTGCTGAGCAAGTGTTCAACCCCAGATGCTGTCATTCTACTTCTATCCTCTGTAGTGCTGAGTAATTAGTCAAACCGTGCAAAGAAATAAGAAGAAAAAAGAAACTTCAATCAGGTATGTGCATTGAGACAAAAAAAAATACATGTCTGGTTTCTGCAGGGATTTGAACCTAGCACCCCTATGTTGGAAGGCAGAAGTGCTAACCACTCAGCTACATTGTAGCTACTCACAGCTCTTTACATAAACAGACCTTTGTGAAGAAAGGCATGGTGATGTCAGACTGCTGGTTCACATGAAATGCAGTTCAAACAAATCATACATGCCCCGTTTTGAGCAGACTGAAAGCTTAAGCTGGACAAAGAAGGCACCATGCTCTCATGGCAAAAACCCTTTAAAGGGGTTTTCCCATTGGGCTGTTTCACTAAGTTTTCTCTTCACAGCCAGCCAGCTTCAGGCTTTCACTTCCTGTTTAGGCTGTGGGCGGTTCTACAGCAGTGACTGATGTTTCAGTTCTGCTATATCCAGTTGAGCCTGTTAGAAGGATATATGTGTGATATAGGGGTTTTAACAGCAAAACAGAAGGCTACAGAGCTCTAGAAAGTTAAATCTTGTCATTAAGAAATATAAACAAGCTCCTGTGTTGCTGATAAGATACAGCAGGTAGTAATGTCACCATTGCAATCAGGGCTGCTAGAGCAGAGAGATGATCTGTAACCCGGGGAAGCTTATGTACACAAGCTGGAGGTAAGAACTGCTCTAGCTCTGAAAGAAATCAAAATCAGAACAGCAATGTATTTAGTTATACTCTTTATTTATCTTTGCCTACATGATTAAAGCTAATCAATGTACTGAAAATACTCCTTTAAAAAACATGCACACTTACTGAAATGAGTGTGCATGTTTATGGTGAAATAAGAAACACTTTCTGATACTCAGCCAACCGCTATTTTAAGTGTATAGACAGCTTAAAGGGGTTGTCCCACTGATAACATTAATTCCCTACTCATGGGACTATCGATCCGACTACTGTGATCCCCACTGATCATCAAAAGATATGCGGCAGCGTAACCACTGAGGAGCAACATCGCCAAGCCAGCTACCGATGGACTGGGTTTCCCATTGGCAGGCCTCCGGTGTATGGTACCAAAAGTAATTAGTATTTAGTATAGTATTTCTTTATCTGTAGATACATACTACAGATATTTCGCCGCTGTCATTCCATATCTTCCATGAGGTAAAGGGTATCCTACCTAGATAGCTTCCCCTTGGACCATGTATTTGTGTGTGGGAGCTTTCCAGCAGAGGGTGGGGTCTGAAAGAATTGGAGTAGATTGTAGAAATGAGACCCTTAGTACTGATGTTTGCCCGTTTACAGAGTTTGTTTCGACAAAGACGGGAAAGAGAGGGTAGATGTGCCCAAACATGGAAAGACATGAGGTGAGTTAACGGAGGTAGTGAAATCGGATCTTCTCAGGGAGATTAAGTCCACTGAAGGTTACAAACGGATCAGCCTCATGTCTCGGCCATACAACATCCACAAACCGTGAATAACTCATGCCCCAGCCACGTTCTTGCCAACAAATTCCAGATGAGCAACAGGAAAAAGGGTGCACAAAAGGAGCCATAGGTGTAAGCTTTGGAGCAATGAAATCTGTTCCACTGTTTTCCATATTCTGCGTGAACTTGATTGGACCCAATGGGGTACCCCATTGGGGGGAGAGGCTTCGAACCCATAGAAGGGCTTTGGGGGTGGTGGGTAAAAGCCACAGCTTTTTATCTCCATCCCTTGGTATATCCCGGGAGGGATGACCAAGCTGGGATACAAGAAAGTGGGGGCCCAGTAGTATTGAGTATATTAGGACCGCCAACCCCCCCACCCCGCTACTGGCCATCATAACATTTTTGGGGCCACCTAGCCGGCACGGGGCCCATATAAATTTGGGATAGCTGCCTGTAGGAGCGTAGTCATCAGCGGGACGTTACCGGGAGAGTCTAAAATAGGGGGGGTTTTTGGGAAAGGACATTTTGACTGAGTTAATTCTACCAAAGGGGAAAGGGGGAAGGCGGTGCCCCCTAGAGGTGTATCTTTCAATTCTTTAAAGAGGGGTAATTTTGAAATTAACAGCAGTTAATTACCTGGGGCACCTAACAGGTGTTGGCAATAACTAAATCACACTTGCAGCCGTTGACATGGATTAAAGTTGAAAAACCTCTGTCCTGTGTCCTTTTTTGGCCCATTGAGCAGGGAAAAAAGAAAGAAAACCAAAAACTGTTGAGGACTTGAAAATCCAAATTGTGAGGAAGCCTGAGCAATCTCAAGGCTACAAGTCCATCTCCAAGACCTGATGTTCCTGTGTCTACCGTGGCAGTGTCATCAAGAAAGTTTTAATGCCCATGCACTGTGGCTAACCTCCCCATGGCACTGTGGCTAACCCTCCCTAGATGTAAAGCCCATGGAACCACTGTGGCTAACCTCCCTAGTATGTGGACGGAGCCCATTGGCACATAGTGGCTAACCTCCCTAGATGTGGACGGAGCCCATGCACTGTGGCTAACCTCCCTATTGGCACTGTGGCTAACCTCCCTAGATGTAACAGCCCATGGCACTGTGGCTAACCTCCCTAGATGTAAAGCCCATGGCACTGTGACTCACCTCCCTAGAATGTGGGCGGAAAAAAAAATTGACGAGAGATTTCAACGCAAGATTGTGCGGATTGGTGGATAAAGAACCTCGACTAACATCCAAACAAGTTCAAGCTGCCCTGCAGTCCGAGGGTACAACAGTGTCAACCCGTAACTATCCGTCGGCGTCTGAATGAAAAGGGACTGTTGGTAGGATACCCAGGAAGACCCCACTTCTTACCCCGAGACCACAAAAAGCCAGGCTGGAGTTTGCCCAAACTTACCTGAGAAAGCCTAAAACGTTTTGGAAGAATGTTCTCTGTCAGATGAGACAAAAGTAGAGCTTTTTGGGAAAAGGCATCAACATAGAGTTTACAGGAAAAAAAAAAAGAGGCATTCAAAGAAAAGAACACGGTCCCTACAGTCAAACATGGCGGAGGTTCCCTGATGTTTTGGGGTTGCTTTGCTGCCTCTGGCACTGGACTGCTTGACCGTGTGCATGGCATTATGAAGTCTGAAGACTACCAACAAATTTTGCAGCATAATGTAGGGCCCAGTGTGAGAAAGCTGGGTCTCCCTCAGAGGTCATGGGTCTTCCAGCAGGACAATGACCCAAAACACACTTCAAAAAGCACTAGAAAATGGTTTGAGAGAAAGCACTGGAGACTTCTAAAGTGGCAGCAATGATCCAGACCTGAATCCCATAGAACACCTGTGGAGAGATCTCAAATGGCAGCTTGGAGAAGGCGCTTCACATCTCAGGGACCTGGAGCAGTTTGCCAAAGAAGAATGGTCTAAAATTCCAGCAGAGCATTGTAAGAAACTCATTGATGGTTACCGGAAGCGGTTGTTCGCAGTTATTTTGGCTAAAGGTTGTGCTACCAAGTATTAGGCTGAGGGTGCCAATACTTTTGTCCGGCCCATTTTTGAAGTTTGGGGTGAAATGATCAATGATTTGATTTTTGTCTCAGTCTGTTTGTGTTTTTTCATTGCAAGCAAAATAAATGAATATATGAAGACCAAAGACTTTGTGATTGCAATCATTTTCAGGAAGAAACGGAGTATTATCTGACAGAATTGCAGGGGTGCCAATACTTTTGACCACCACTGTAAGCAGGTTATAGGTCCCTCAGTAGGTATATAGGCAGGTTATAGGTCCCCCCAGTGGGTATAAAGGCAGGTTATAGGTCCCCCAGTAGGTAAATAGGCAGGTTATAGGTCCCCCAGTGGGTATATAGGCAGGTTATATATTCACCAGTAGATATATAGGCAGGTTATATGTCTCCCAGTAGGTATATAGGCATGTTAAAGGTCCCCAGTAGGTATATAGGCAGCTTATAGGTCCCCCAGTGGGTATAGAGGCAGGTTATAGTTCCCTCAGTGGGTATATAGGCAAGTTATACTGTAGGCCCCACAGTGGGTATATAGGCAGATCATATGTCTCTCAGTAGTTCTATAGGCAGGTTACATGTCTCCCAGTAGGTATATAGGCAAGTTATAGGTCCCCCAGCAGGTATATAGGCAGGTTATAGGTCCCCCAGTAGGTATATAGGCAGGTTATAGGTCTCCTAGTAGGTATATAGGCAGGTTATAGGTCCCCTAGTAGGTATATAGGTTTCCCAGCCAGGAATATTGGTCCCCCAGCAGGTATATGGTTCCCCAACCGGTTTATAGGTCCACAAGCAGGAAAAGAGGGCTAATTCAAAATAAAAAACTAACAGTACTCACCTTTCCCCGCTCCCTGAAGATGTCGCTGCTGCCGGTCTTCTTCCTGCACAGGTGACGTGACATCATCAGGCCGTGCAGGCAGCGTGATGACACTCTCACGTTGCCTGTGCTGTGTACTCCGGTGAGCCGCAAGAATGTATATCTGGCAAGCTATTATAATGGCAAAATCATGGCAGATCTGCTAATGACTACTAAATGGCACCACACAAACAAGTCATGGGCGTGGTGGCGGTTGGAAGGGGGGACCATATGCATTTTTTATGGCTCAGATGCCGCAGTCAGTACAAAATCAAGTAAAGTTAATAACCAAGTCAGTGCAGCTGTAAATCTATAGCTCACATACACTTGAAATGGCAAAATACCTTAAGTTCATTGATAAGTAGTAAAAACATAGTACAAAAAAAAAAGTTTCCTACTTCAATCTGTACATCATCCCACGGGTCTAAGCGGACAGATTTCACTCGGCTGATCTGAGGGATATTGCGGTGAATTCCGGAGCAATTCAGGCAAATGAACACCCCAATAGTGTAAGAAGCCCAGTCTGGATCTGTAGGGGTAACAATGAAAAGACACTTCAGATTAATTCATGCAAGGGCCAAATACAGTAACATTTACTAAGTAGTAAGCAAACGTTAAAAGGCAACTCTACCCAAAATGTATAAAACATCAATTGCTTTATTTGTCACTTGTATCCCAATGCAACCATTATACAGTTTGATCAGGTGTTAGGCTATGTTCATACGGGGGAATTTTGGCGCGCATTTCGCGTCGTATTTGCGCTTTAATACGAGCGAGATGTGCGCCGCAATTACGGTAATCCACAGTTCTCATAGTGAGAACCATGGATTACGCTCCCTCTCCCCGCTCGTACAATACAATCGTATTGTACGCGCGGGAAGATAAGCGACATGTCAATTACTTGCAGCGAATGTGCGCTGCGAGTAATGAAGGTCTATGGGGCCAGCGGACTGTACGCCCCGTAATTACGCCGTGTGAACATAGCCTTACAGGCGAAGATCATACTAAGGGGATGCTCACACTGCGGTTTTTAGATTTGTGTTTCAGACCCAAACAATGCTCAGTGTGATTTACATTGATTTCAATGTAAAACACGCATGGTCGTTCAGTCGATACCTGCTTTACATACATCTTTTGAAAGCGTTTAACGGATACGATCAAAGAATTCATGACAATTCTTGATTTGTTTTACGCATCCGACACCCTATTTAAAACTACAGGGTACATTTCTGCTGCACAGAAAACAAATCCAAACACGTATCATACTTTTCGATCGAAAAATTTATTGAAAAACGCCATGTGCACATACCCTAATAGTTATATAGTGTGTCAAGCACCCTATTTTCATGGTAAGTGAATGATGAGAACCCCGACCTTTGTTACATACCAACATAACCTACTGTATTTAGATTTTAATGTACCCAATGAACTAAATTGGTTACGTTATTACACTACTAAGGGCGCATCCCCACGGCAGTGGACATATACCGGCCGGTTTGCGGGCCGGTTTTTGTCCGGTTTTGCGGCCGTCCCCAGGGCCGCAGGGGTGGGGGTGGGGGGGGCGGCGGCTTTTCTTCACGATGAGCGGAGAACAGTCCTCCCCCCTCCCATTAAGAAGCACATCTTCCGTCCGAAAACCGTGTTCTATGTTTTGCCGCCGGCGACAAAACCGCCGGGCGAAAAACCCGTGCAGTGGTGACTGCTGCACGGGTTTTCCATACAGCACAATTGTGCTCATTTTCGGCCGGTTTTTCAGGCGGGCTAAAAAATCGCAAACCGGCTGAAAAACCGTCCGAAAACCCGTGCCGTGTGGACATGGCCTAACATTAGGCCAAAATCCATTTCACTTTTTGAATAGAGATTTAAGGAAATCTGTCATTGAGATACCATCCCTTTAGATTTTGCCAATATACTATGAAAGTGGCTGCTGTTATACACATATTAGTACATTCTCACTCCCTCAAGTTAAAAAACATAAGGATACCAAATAATTTCTCCCAAAGATACGTCTCCCAAACAGGCAGGGGTCCATTGAACCCACCAGACAGCAAAACAGGATAATCACATGTACTATATAAACTTAAAGGATATGTCCACATTTGCAAATAACTTATAGTTCCAGCGCATCTAAATCAGGGGTGCACAATGGGATCTAGTAACCCATTGGCCACATATTGTACCTCTTCCAGGGGCTGAGTAAATCTTAGAGGGATATTCCCCGTCTGAGATCTTATGGCACTTCAGTTTTAAATACGGTACTCAAAATGGCTGAGAGGTCTTGGTTCCACTGTAGGGGCTCGGTGCTCCAGAAATAGAACACGAGGCACCTATTTTCATTGTAGTTTTTGGAGTTATAGAAGTGGCTGTTTCATAACTATAACAACACACATAAAATATATATGGCCTCCTCTCTGGAGTCCGGAATCTATCAGATATTTTTATGAGTTATCTTGTGGATGTGCCAGGAGTGTGTCAGAAATTAACAATAAGGCTAGGTTCACACGGCGTAATTGCGGGGCGTAGTTACGCCCTGCAATTACGCCGTGTGGCCGGGAGCGGGGGCGGGAGCGGGGGGCCGGCACCTCGCCGGCCCCTAGACTTGTATTACCAGCGGCACGTATACGCCGCTATAAAATGACATGTCACTTATCTCCTCGCCCGGCGGATTCGCTGAGCAGGGAGAGGAGACGTAATCCATAGTTCTCTATGACAACTGTGGATTACCGTAATGACTGGGACGTTTTCAGCCCGTAATTTGCGCACTCCGGCGCGTAATTACGGACTGAAATACGTCCTGGTTTAAGCCGTGTGAACATGGCCTAACACTTACTTTGTCAAAGGCAAACTATTACTGTAACTATAATCAACAAAATTGAGTGCTATTAAAATTGCATCACCAGATCCTCACCAAGATTTAATCCTAAAGCCAATGTCTAGAGATCCAACAATGATATCTATCGCATCTCTTTCATTGTGTGTCTATATATCTCGGGCTCATAGAAATTCGGGGTTAATGAACTCCCTTACTAAAATCACAGAGCAACCTCCTAGTGACTAGATCCTAGGTATAGAAGTGGTAATTCAAGCCTCTCAAACAATCTATCTCCAATTCAGAGAAATCCAGGAATCCATTAACTCTCTCACGCTGCAGGCACTCCCCGGGTTACAAACGGGATAGGGACTGCAGGTTTGTCCTTAAGTTGAATTTGTATGCAAGTCGGAAAAGCTATATTTATTAAATGTAATTCCAACACAAAAGTTTTTTTTATTAGTTTTGGATAGTGCAGGGAAGGATTTTTACATTTGTTTTGCTGTCTGTGTCCCCATTGAGAAGATGTCCCCTAATTTGCACCTCATGTGCTGCTGTGGCATGCTGGAACTTGTCATTCCACAGCTACTATCTGCTGTGGAAAATGGAAATACAAGTGCCAGCATGCCCCATAAATCTCCATTTGTAACTAGGGGACAGATGCAAGTCGGAACGGTGTAAGTCGGGGACTGCCTGTATTAATAATGACTGGCAATAACTCGGGCTTCAGAAAGGGAAATAAAATAAAGTGAACTCCCTCTCTGAGAAATGTCCAATTGTTCGAAGTAAGTCACAGCTACGGCCTGCAAGAATCAAATGCTGTATAAATCTGCAATGGCTAGGATAGCAGTCTTCTGCAGCAGGTTGCTATTAGGAGGAATCTGGCTACTGATTAAAATGAGATGCCAAACCTCCCCTACCGGTACATGTTTCACCAGAGAACTGGCGTCCTCAGGGGCTAGAGGTATGGGCGAGGATCTGGTGATGCAATTTTAATAGCACTTTATTTTGTTTATTATAATTATAGTAATACAAGTTAAGTATTCATTATAGAGAGTGATCGGAGTTTAAGATTGCCTTTGGCAAACTAAGTGGTATTGTTATGTAGTCACTTAGATCCCTCTTTTCCAATACCCGTTTGTTTTGCAAGTTTTGTACATGTCAGAAATTAATACCCCTTCAAGAAAGAAACCCAGTTATAATACAGACACAGTTTTTACTGGATTGCTCATGTAGGTTGCTTAAAATGGCACATTCAGGCCTATAGTGCCAGTCATACAGTGCCCAACATAACAGTTTCAGCCATACACTGCCCACCATAACAGTGCCAGCCATACACAGCCCACCATAACAGTGCCAGCCATACACAGCCCACCATAAACGTGCCAGCCATGCAGTGCCCACTAAAACAGTGCCCAACATGAGTTCCCCATACAATGCCCACCATAAAAGTGCCAGCCATACAAGTGCCAACCATACAACGTCCATCATAAGAGTGCCCCTCATACAATACCCACCATAACAGTGTCGGCCATACAGTTCCCACTATAATTGTGCCATCAGCTGAATGCAGCTATCAGATAACATTACTATTACTAATATTACTTTCCGAGGTCAGAGACCAAGCAGGTTTGTGTCCTTATGGCTAGGGTCAGCAAAGAGGTGCACTGAGAGCCACATATAAAAAAAACGTAACATTTTGTGCCTACAGCTCCTATGAACATCAATGTGTCGCTATGATAACAGGCTACAAACAAACCCGATTTACTCAAATTCCGAAGCTGCACCTCCGTTCATCTAATGTATATTTCTTGACAAAAGATTGGTAGGTTACCAAAAAGAAGAGGCAGCAGTCCTCATTATCAGGTTAAAACATGGACCACAAGATGTTCCTCTGGTTTGGAAACCAACCCAGGAAACAGGGTTGCAACAAAATGTGACATAGAAATCTATATGGCTCTACCAAACAAGGGGGTGAAAGCATAAGAGACAGAACATATATGGGAAGCCAATGTCCTGCCTTCTGTGAGCACTTTGGAAGGTGACTGAATAGTATAAACCAGGGGCACACAACCTGTGGCCCAGTTTCATACACATCCTGTGAGGCCATTCTGTGTTGCCCCCAACCATGACTATGTCTCTTCACATGTAGTTTCCATGGCACAGAGAAAAGGTCCAGTGTGGCCATATCGAGAAAAGGATTGGCTGACCCCTATATACCACTCTAGAAGATAGGAGATGAGGAAGCTCACAGACTGTATTCACAGTTCTCTCCATTGTAGTTTGTTTGATTTGTGAGAAGCTCCACCACTTCTGCACCTTTCATATTCTACATTGTAGAGATAAAGATGTATAGCGTGCCAAATGGGGACCTCGCCTTTCCTGAGAAGTGGGAGCTATTACTAGTGCATCTCGAAAAAATTAGAACATCACTGAAAAGATAATTGATATAAATAATTTAAGTCAAGTAGAGAAACTCATATATCATATATTGTATAGACTCAATACAGTATGAATTACAAGGTTTAATATAATACATTTGTGAGCCCTATAACAAATAAAAAGATAGCCCTGAAGAACCCCTTTAATTTTCAATGATACTCTAATTTTTTGACATGCACTACTATGGTATATCTGAAACCTATGGCATATACTTTTGATATGACACAAATATATCGCTTGATAATACGTCTTAAAAGAGATTTTAGTGAATATCTATGTTCCCCATGAAATAACAATTCCGGAACATCTTCTCTTAGAACTCTGTTGTGCTGGTTCTCTGTTATTCTTTCTAGAAATGCATTACTGAATCTGTCAAATGGGTGTTGCCATTCCAGTTTTGAGAGAGAGTGTCCCTGCCCACACATATTGTCAGCATTGATTGGACAATGTCACATTGTGTCTGGACACGCCCTCGATTGGTAACACTCATTTGACAGATTGGTAATGAATTTCTAGGAGGAATTACAGGTGAGCCACATTTAATCTGTCAGCTCTGATTGGACAAAGTGAAAATGTGCGGGATTCTGTTCCCCCCCAATCTAGTAACACCCAGCTGACTAATTCAGTAACACAATTCTAGGAGGAATAACAGAGGAACAACACAACATAGAGATGTAAGGAAAGAATTGCAGAATTGTTATTTCATGGGGAGCGCTAGAATTTACTACCAAAAGATATTGGGAACTTTTTTAAACTGTATTGAGGCCTTTAAAGTGGCTGAATCTGGCAATGCCACCTCAGGGGAAGGGTCCCTTTAAGTATTGCTTATTTAGTGATTTTATTTCCAAAGTTACATACTGCTGATACATGTGGTGGAATATAACAGCTCCAGCACCACCTAAAAAAAGACTCCATATCATCTGACATTTCCTTGAGCATATGGAATCTAAATCCACCCACTCACGAAAAATAAAATGAAGACACAAGGTTTCAAACAAGATGAACTGTGCAGTTTAGATAATGTCTTCAGATGGTGTAGATATACAGGACACATGGCTAACCACAACTCCAAACTCAACTATGGCTGCCCCCAGCTGTCTTATTATACTAGGTGAGATCCGAGTACACCATATGATTCACGTGTTTTATCTAGTAGTCATCTGGTCCAGTGAGAAATGGGCTGTGTGTCAATAAAGTTAGCTATAATAGCGATAACTTTTTAAAATTTTTAATCCCACACTAATATATAATCTTTGACTAAAATAATCAGATTATAATTTTTAAGTAAAAATATCACTTTTATAATCTGTAACTAAAAAACCTGATTTAGAATGGCTAACTAAAAAAATCTGATTATAATCTTTAACTAAAAATATCAAATTTATTATCTCTGACTGAAAAATCTCTCCTTTCACTTATATGGGAGTTCGGAATATAGCGGAGGGTGTGCGCTTAGCTATATTCAGAAGCTCCCACAGAGGTGCATAGGGGGCCACAAGCACCACTCTCGTTGGTTTCATGCACGGTTGGCTTGCAGCTAGCTGAGAGCTGACTTGTGCAATGGACTTTGCTTCGTGGCAACACCTCTTTAATCAGATTTTTCAGTCCGAGATTATAAATGCCATAATTTTTAGTTAGAGATTATAATCAGATTTTTTTAGTCATAGATTATAAACCTGATTTTTTTTTTACACTTTGCTTCGTGGAAACATTCTTTTAATAGCCCCTGACTAAAAAAATCTGATTAATAATCTCTGATTAAAAATGTGGTTTAAGCTATGCCTACACAGCACTGGATACTTGTCGGTCAGTATTTTGAATCCACTGAACATCCAACTGTACCCAGCGCGGTGTAGCCCTCTGTTCAGCGGAACATAGAACATGTTCTATCTTCCACTGGAGACCCGTCCGATTCCCGTGCAGCCAATGAACTGGGCCGGCCGGAAATCCAAAAACCGACAGAGGCTTTTGGCGCAAACACTTGCCAAAAGCCACAGTGTTAAAATGCCGTCAAATTTTGGATGGCATTTTTCGTGGCAGTGTAGACGTGGCCTTATAATCTCTGACTGAAAAAATCGAGTTCACAATCTCACTAAAAAATTTGATTAATAATGCCAGACTACAAAATCCGATTATCACTGACTAAAAAAAAATTGAGGTCCGATGAGTTTCCACTGCGATGCCCGTCATTTTAACAGAAGAAATAGATCAGCTTGTTAGATAAAACTGCTAAGAAAAGTTATGTCTAAAATGAAATACTTTGTTACTAATGACTGATTTTGATTCATTTCTAAGATACAGCAGGTTATCTATCTTGCTTGTTTACAGATTGTTTCCTAGGTTACCGGTTGCCTATGAGCTCTAGTCACCCAGTCCCCTCCTGCTAAAGTACAGCCTGTTTGGTAACCTTTGAAACTATTTGTAAATAAGCATTATAGATAACCTGCTGTATCTTTGAAATGAAGCAAAATCAGAACAGAACTGTATTTAGTAACAAAGGTGGACATGTATGAAAACGGTCTAGGTGTAAGACTATAGCAACCAACCAGAGTTCCCTTTTTATTTCATATAGTGCTCTGAAGACGGACTCCTTCTATAAGATGTACTTTTAGGTTCCTATTTTGGATCATATACAAGGCTCAGCCCTTGCAGTATTCTTGGCCAGTGTTAGAAAGGGTTGGGGCTTTAGCAAAGTTTTAAAAATTCATTTAGCCAGACTAGCTATTTTTCCATAGCCAGAAAATGAGCAGAGAATATGACACATAATCATGTAAGATGAAAACTGAAAGAGGCCATAATGATTGTGTATCAGGGAGTATGAAGCAGTATGAAGCAGACATGTTACATGTAACCTTCAACTGACAAGAGGTAGCTGCTTGAGCACAGAGGTTGTCGGTACCCTAGGAAACCATATGTAAACATACAGGATAGATAACCTGCTGCATCTCTGAAATGAAACAAGATCATAACAGAAATGTATTTGGTAAAAATATTCATTTATCTTTGCCTTCATATAGTAGATCCAGCACTCTTGAATAAAAATCTCCAAAATGTATTTCAAAGTCTCAGAAAAACAAGGATATTAAGAGAAAAACTGCTCATATACCTCAAACACGCTGTTTTGCTCTTAATATCCTTGTTTTTATAGAATTTTAAAATACATTTTGGAGCTTTTATTCAAGAGTGCTGGATCTACTATATGAATATATTCCTCCTTCTGACGTGGATTGTTCTGTGCAAAACATCTCAGTCTTGCAACGACGAATATTGTGGTTAAGCATTGAACGTCACTATGGATGGTGAGCGACATTTTCCTCTTTATCTTTGAAGATAATCAATGAAATGGGATTACCCCTTAATCCCTGCACAAACACGCACAGAAAAAAAGTGGTACAGCAATGTAAAATGCCATCAGATTTGGACGGCACTTTAACATTTGCTGTGTAGACAGAGCCTTAGACTCTAAGGCCATGTTCACACGGCTTAAATCTGGACGTATTTCAGTCCGTAATTACGCGCCGGAGTGCGCAAATTACGGCTGGAATACGTCCCATTCATTACGGTAATTCACAGTTCTCATAGAGAACTATGGATTACGTCTCCTCTCCCCGCTCGGCGAATCCGCCGGGTGGGGAGATAATTGACATGTGAATTACTAGCGGCGTATACGCGCCACTGGTAATGAAAGTCTATGGGCCGGCGAAGTGCCGCCCCCCCCGCTCCCGCCCACACGGCGTAATTGCGGGGCGTAATTACGCCCTGCAAATACACCGTGTGAACCTATCCTTAAAGGGGATGTATCGCTTCCTTACTTCGGCTGATTCACACTGCTCTTAGCTTCTCAACTCTGTGAATGCAGGGGTGTTTCTTCCCCTCCCAGCTGGATGACATCATCCCCCCTTCACTGCTGGCCTGAGACTCCCCCCTCCCCTCTGAGTCCACATATCACTGTGTCTCTCTCTATGCAGTCTTATTTTATAAGAGCTGTATACATACCACAGGCTGCATTTTTAATCTAATCTGAGCACTGATCTCTCCAGCTGGAGATGTATTACAGCTTTCTAAGAAACGCACAGATCTGCAGGAGAGTTAGGCACAGGGACAAAACTGTCATGTTTTCTCATTGTACAATCTGCTGCAGTCTGTTTCTGCTAGGTGTGGAGACAGAAAATGCTACGGCCCCTAACTCTGAGTCAGAGACACAGCTCCGTGAATCGACCCAGGGGCTGTACAAAAATGTAAATGAGCTCTCGCTAGTGAATTGCAAGGAGGAGGGATTCGACCCACACTGGATATCATTTTAAATAAAAACACAAGATAAGGGACACTTGAGAACAAGGCAGCTTTTGCTAATGACATCCAATTGCAAAAGTTGCTTGTTTTCACTGTCCCCTTATTCTGAAGACCATTTAATGAAACGATAACACCCCTTTAAGCATAACTTTCCAAAGAACAAGTACATTTCTAGATGAGAAACACAATTCACGGGATTGAAAAAGTAAACCCAGAAGACACGAGAAATGGCCACAAGGTACTGGTGACATCAATGAGCTGTCCTTCCCCCATATGGATATTTTATGGGTCATGGCTATGCTTTCTTCCTAAGCGGTGTCAATAGACTGCATTATGGTGCTTTCACACAGCGCAGTTTTGGTGCAGTTTTAACTGTGCTCCAATTAAACTGCCTTTATTACCAACAATTTTCGTTCAGTTGTCTAAGCTGTTTGGAAAGTAAGTGTGTTTGTAATCCACAAGACTTCCAACCAGGGGCGTTGCTAGGGTCCTAAAACATCCGGGGCTCGGGCCCTTTGTGTTTTTCTGGGTAGGGCTGGGTTCACGCGACATTTTTCACGCCTCATTGTGAACTGCGGAAGTTTTTTACAGAGAAAACCCTTCTGTTCCTGTCACTAATTTTTGAAAATCCCACACGATCCCGTCCTCTCCTCAGCAGTCACTGTCAGTAAAAATACCCCTGACAAATTTTCTTTTTCAGAACTTCTCACCCTTTATTTAAAA